>PVKM010013605.1:0-30072 GCA_004027735.1 Carollia perspicillata
TTTTTTTTTTAAAGTTTAGACTTTAGCTATGGCATCTTCAGGGATGCCGGTTTTCTTCTATAACGTTCTCCTCATGTCATATTTTGAAGAAAAATGTTATGATATTAAAAAATAAACAAGGGACATGCTTCTAAATTGGCTGTTATGTCTCCATATTTCTGACTCTTGGTTCAGCGTATGTAGGGGACACTGTGGTGTGCAGTCCAGATCACCCTGCAGGAACAAGACACTTACTCCCTCAGGTGGCAGAGATGCTGGCACAGCTCATGTGACAACGTAGATCAAGATGTGGCCTAATTAGATGAATTCCTTCGTAGCTGAGTCCCTCCCGGCAATTGCCCTCTGCCGAAGGTCTCTGCCTCGCCTAATGCTATACCTTCTGTCTCGGGGCAGCTCATGTTCAGAGAGTGGGAGATGCAAGGCTAAAATGGCCTTGTCTCCTTGTTTCGTGTGGAACAAATCTGAAGGCCCATCAGCTCCTGAGTTCCTTAGGGGATTGGCTGAGATCTTGGGTCCAACTGTGTTTTGATTCAGTTTGCCAAATCCTGCTTTCCTCCCTTCCTTTAGTTCTGAGAGTATCTCCCCACTCTCCCCCCAAAAGTGGCACTCCAATATTTTAACCCAGAGGCCATTCTCAAGAAGTGGAACTTAAAATAACACAGACTTACAAAGTCCCAGAGCATATACTAGGCAGAAGATGCTTCCTGAAACTTTCTCTTTTGCAAGCACTGTTTTTTGTTTGTTTGCTTGTTTTTTTCCTTAAAGCCTGTACATTCAAGCTCTGCAGATGGGCCATTTTACTAGAACTTCTGTTAATATATTTCTAAATCTTTTAGTGCTAAGCCAAGCACCTAATTCTAATTCTACTAGGCTATTGCTAGGCCATGAGATTATTGCCCAGAACAGACTCAGAAACAGCATGTGTCGAGAGCTGAGGAGTTAATGGGGAAGACCATCTTAGTGAGTACACACTAAACCATCTGCAAAACTTCACATCTCAGAATGCAAGTGACCGGGTGACTGCACTCTCTAAACACAACGGGGTGTGTTTCAAAAGTCAGGCACAGGCACCAAGAATGATTTGTTTTGCACTTAGTAAATCTCTTACAAAGCAGTCAGATGTATGGATTGGTCTCCCGGAAGGTTTGCTCCTGTCATGCATACATGGATATATGGCCCTGGGGGATTTTTCCATTTCCTGGAAAGATAAATGGTATATGATATAACCAAATGGCATTTATGAGTTTTTTGGAGATAATTTGGGATTTTTCATAGGGCAGTTTTGGGGATGTTATAAAAAAGGTTACAAGCCAGAAATATGAAGAAAAAAATGACAGAAGGCAGAGAGAACAACAGGAAAGGATCCTTTCATTTTAAGTTATATTTGCATTCTGACTCATTCATTCATTCATTCATTCATTTAATATATGCTGGGCTAGACTAGAAATATTGAATGTTTATACTGGCACTCATTTATAGGAGCATGTGCTAAAAAGGGCATGCATTTTAAAATCTGACCAGCTCCACTTAGCAAAGCCCAGATACCCATATGTCATTTCTACAAGCTTCTATTATACCTCTACTAGTAAAACATTGAAGTGATACAAGGGAAATATTCATTTTGTGACAATTTGTGGTGCCCTGGCAAGCTATATTTTAGAGGATATTTGATTTAGAGTGCGTACTTCATCACGCAATATGACACAGCAACAGAGCCCAAGGGGAATAGTTTGCTGCTCTTTGTGAACTGCATGGTGGTCAGACCAGGGTAGGAGACCTACAGATTCAAGTATTGCTCTGGGAATCTCCTGCCTGTGAACTGCCAAGTGGAAGCGCAAATAAAGCAAGTACTGCATTCACCCACAGTTAGGAAACTTTTGTGATTCATTTCTGTTGCCCTTCCTTGGGCTTCGGTGACTTCAGCAACTTCACTGTCATCCTTCAAGGTGCACTGTCATGGCGGCAGTGGTGCCAAAGTTCTGGAAAACCTATAAACTTTTTCACTGGTAACATCCACAGCCCCTGCATTGTGTTAAGCAACGTCTGTAGAGGGATGAACAAGTCAGGTAGATAGGGTTACCCTTCTCAAGTGCAGATGACATTACTGATTAAAAATTAAGTGAGCAAGACCACGAGCCTGTGGATGGTGTATACATATTTTCTTGTAGAGTTTTTGTTAAGTTTTGCACAGGCAGGAATGTTTGAATGGTTTAGGATAGTGATTGATAATGTCGGGTGCATTGCATTTTTCAGGCAATATAGTGGGTTCATGACATGTGTGATGCGTATGACTGATTGGTATTTTGCATTTTAATTGTGGAAAGAATGATATATGTGGACTTGCTGAAGTTTGAGGTTTAAAAGGGCAGTATATGCTCAATATCAAACTAAAGAGCTGGAGGAGCCTGGGTCTATAAGTTATTTTTTGCTCCATAATATGTGGCCCAGCCCTTTGTGTATCCCCAGTTTCGAGTGGATGTCACTGAGGACTATAGGCCCATGAACAATAGGCCGCAGCTGCTCTTAGCAACTGGGACCCCTGGGAGCAGACTTCATGGTGTATCTGGGAGGAGAACCCTTATTGGTATCTCAGGAACTGGCCTAAAGCAATGTTTCCACCCTCAGTAAAATTCTAAGGGTTAACTTCAACTAAGGGAGTCTTCAACACCTGAAATTTTCATCAGATGCTGTGGTCCTATAGAAGTCCATGGATCTCTTAATAGGAAGGCATACTTCCTGGGGCACTTTTGGACACTGCCCTTGGGTTGAAGAAAGATAATTGGGATATACATGCCCCTAGCAATCTTCTAAGACCAAGGTGATATTCTTAACAATATTATGAAAGTGCATAAACTATATAAATATCATTGTGACTCTGGCCCTTCATGCAAAAAAAAAAAAAAAAGAAAACATATTTGAATTTGTTCTATGTAAGAGTAAATTCAATTGATTCGCTGCCTGCCTATTATACTTAAACTTTAGGAGGCTTGTATAAAAATAGCTGATAGACATATAAGGTCTTTTTAAAAATACTGCCTATTATTGGTTTTAGAATATAACCTCTGGGGAGCCTTGGTTTATAGGCTTTTGAGTCACGCGAGACAGAGCATGCTACTTAAGGAGTCAATTTGTATTTTTTGATTAGGGTGATTTTTGACTTTGATGGCTTGGTATATAAATAGGAGAAGGTAATATTATTAACTCTTTCCCCAAAAAGATCTTTCTATCTGATTGCTTTCAGTAACGTTCCACAAAATTAACTCATCTTAGAGCTCTGTGCAGAGAGCAGAAAGAAGTAGAAGACTAGGGAGATTACGAGATATGCATGCGGCTAACCCCAACCTCCTTGGGTAACCAGTTAGAACTCAAAAGATTCTGCATTGTAAGAAACTACAGAACATCTCATAACTGGAAATCTAATAGTAGCCATTCCTCAGGGGAGTTACTACATGTAACTAAAGAACTAAGGAATGAGTTTGAATATATGTAGATAGTTTTTCTTTTGGTCCATGTTACTTCTAGGAAACAAGGGACACCTACCATCCTTACCAATCCTAGGGAAATCCAAGTCATTTTCATATGTGGATGTGTAATATATTTATATTGAAATGCAATTTCTCAGATTTGAAATACCTTCGATACTAGTCAGAGAATGGTCTAGACAGGCATGCATTAAAAGGAACATCAAATTGAATTGGGAACTGAACATGCATTTTCTGAGAGACTCTGACAAAAAAACCTCAGTTATCATTAGAATTTGATTCCCCTCAGGTAACTTCTTGATTTTTTAATGTGTGAGTATGATTTACATCAATTTACTTTCATGAAATAGGATTCTCAGCCAAAGCAGTAGTTGAAACAAAATGAATCATGTCTCCTATTTGGCCAAAGTAACTGTTGCCACTTATTTTCTTGGCTTAGAACTCTGAACCAAATACCATTGCCTCTGAACACTACAAATCCAGCATTTATGTTCTGTTCTTCTAAGGGCTGGTTCACACAAATATTGATGCCACTTGGGCATGCTTACCTAGCTTACTTAAGTGTTTTATTTAAATAGTGACCCATATGCCAGTTTTGGTAGAAATAGAATAATGCAGTGATTAAGTACACGGACTTTGGGTCATACACATTTAAACTTGAATCACTGTTTTACCACTTTCCCACTGAATGATTAAGGAAGAATTATTTAACTTCCAAGTAATAGTTACACCCATATCACAGAACTGCCAGTAAGATTGAATGAGATGTCTACATAGACCTGGGTAGAAACTGAAACACAAGAAGCTATTATTGCTGAATATATTAATACTTGGTTTGATAATTTCTCTTATTAAAACATAATGTAATCACTTCCAATTTTCGCTTTAGAAGAAACACAAAGCAATGTTTTGATAATGGAGTGAAATGTACATATATTTCAGTTACTATGTGATAGCTTAAGAATAAATGTTCTTAGATGGTATGTGTGATACAAAATATGTATTACAGTGTATTTCTGTTCTTTGTAAACTTTTTAACAATAAACCCAAAGTTTTTATTATTATTTTTAAGTTTGGATCCATCCTTTTTCCATAAACCTGATTCTGTTTCTCCAACTTGCATGTCCCAGGTAGGCCTCTCACCGTGGTTTACCCCAGGCTGACGGCTTCCTGATGTTGGTCCTGAACTTCGAACTGCATAGAGGTCTCAGCCTCACTGCTCTAGGTTTAGACCCAGTAGACAGATAGTTCTCTGCTTCAACCACATGATGCTCATCAACTGATTTCTCTTTGTATTTGCTGTAGTGCAATTCTTAGTGTCCTTAGAAAGAATGATGCATGCCATGGCCACTTAAGTTAGTCTCTTTTATTTTAATGTTTTGTCCTTCAAGTCTTTGTTGAATTACTATTATGTGCTCAGGGCCTGTGTTTAGCTCTGACACAATCCCTCAAGTAAAGCCCACTGGTGGAGAGAGACAGACAGATCATTAGAATACAGAAAGCAAGTAATTTTCCTCCCCCAGTCTTGGTGTGGGTTAATGTAGTTTTGAAAGGCTTTCTGAAGGAAATGATCCCAAAGCCAAAACCTAAAGGATGAGTTATTCTGAGTCAGGGGTATGGAAAGGGGTAGAAAAGAACATTCCATTTAGAGAAACCCAGCACATGCAAAGATCAGAGAGCAAAGAGAGGTTGGCTTGTCCTGGGAATTTTAAGTAGGAAAGATTAAAGTGTAGTGTGCAAGGGTGAGCAATGCAAACAGGCACCATATGGCCGCCCCTATGCAAAACCCATTACTACAGGTAAGTCTTGAATAATTTTAAACCAAGGTCTGACTCCCTAGAAGTCAAATCTCCTTGATCTTTAATATCCTACCCTGATAGCTTAGTCACATGGCTACTCTCCTTTGAGACCATGTGCTCTTTGCTGTCAGACTACCACTGTCCATGAGACTGATTCCAGAAGCCTTGTTACAGCCTAATTAGTATCCATGGAGGCCTGGACCAACCACACATTTCTTTTTTGTTCCTGTCACGAGGATCTCTGCAGCACTGATTGCTCTACTGTGACTGTCTTCTTGCCCAGGCTTGTGGGAAATGGGCAACAAAATCATTTGCAGAAATAGTATCTGTTGCTCATAACACAATTGCATTTCCGTGGAGATGCACACATGGGGAGAAGACCAAGCAATGCGTTGGCCCAGGGCTCTGTGCTTTGGCAGATGGGCTTCGGCTGGCCAGAGGAGATTTTTAGCACATTTTGAACTCCTCTTCATGGTATTGGCTGATTTACAAATATGGAAACAATCAGTGTTCTTAGGACTTTCTCCAGCCTTGATTTAATTTTTTTAGGGAAACATGAACTCTTTCCAATGGCACCTCTCTGCAAGGTGAATCCTGGGGTTGTACTTGTAGGAATAAACCTTGACTCTACCAATATCAGCATGTAGTCTACGCATGTCTGTATCAAGAGAGGGTTTCCAAACGAAAACAGCAGGTATGAGGACACACGAAAGACTCCAGCCAAAAGGTTGTAAGACTAAGGTGACTTTCATTGACAGTTGGTATAGCCTAGATCTAGCATGGTGTAACTAAATGTATAGACAAAGTGTATGTACAGGAGCTTTCTAATTAAATTACATTTACAAAGAACTGAAGAGGTGAATTGGTCACCTATGAGTGTGAAACTGCTGAAAAAGCAGAGAGCAAGTAAGAAGGGATTGGAGTTTTTCATTCACTCCACAGTGGGCTCCAACTTCTGCTAGTCCATTCTGAAGAGGAAAACAGTAAGGATTATTGCAGCTTTTTCTGTGTATTCTATGAAAGGTTAAATCTGGAGCTTCCTGCATAATCATTTAATACGAATCTCTGGTCCAGTATAATTACTGCAAAAGAAGTTGTTAAAAAATGGGATATTATGTATGAGAAAGTTTCATAACTTTAAGATGCTGTATAATTATATGTCATATTCTCTTTGCCAGCTTCTATATGAGGAGACATAAAGAAGCAGTGTAGTAAAGTAATTAAGATTGTGGGATCGATCTTAGTTCTCACCTCTCCAGTGTGCTGTACTGAGCAAATCATTTGAGCTTCGTGGGTCTCGGTTTCCCTCTGTAAAATGGGAAGAATAACACAGTTTAGTACTTGGGAACTGTAAGTGAAGACTAAGGACGATAGCATGTCACAAGAGGAGCAATGGGAAGTGAGTGAGAGGCAAGGTTTAACAAGCCTCTTCAAAATCAGTTTCTTTGGCCAAACTGAATAGTATCACTTAACTCGTGAGTATGGTAAGAATGAAATGAGACAGTATCCCTGCTGATTGACAGGCACAGTGACAAGTGGCAACCTTAGTGTCTTTGTTTTTCAAAAAATTATGTATGTATGTACGTGTGTGTGTTTGTATGTATTTTACATTATTTTTTATTGTGTATTACCATTACCATTATCTCCCTATACCCTTTTCCACCTCCACCCACCTAACCTCAGTGTCTTTCTAGGGCACCTATGGCCTTAGTGGTTATAGGAGCAGTGCCCCTTGAACGGATTCCATATGTTTGGCATTGGAATGATGGCAGAGATGAGTCAAGGCACCATCACGAGTCTTCAGTGTTGGGTTGGAATTACCAAGCCTTTTTCAAGGTTTATTTGCTTCCTCTGTAGTCAGCTACTTTATGCTAAGACCAATTAAGACTGAATCAAAAATAAGCAGATAATTATGGCTTTGGGAGGAATCTTTAACTTCTCTTATTTCATTCCTCCATACCCTGTTGCAAAAATTTAGGGAAGTAGGGAGAATTTCCTTTGCATTTTACATTTTGTCAGCTAAGTCTCAGCAGACTGTAAGTGGTGAAGGCACTTTTATGACACCTGTAATGTCAGTGTGACCCTAGCAACTCTCTGGGCTCATAGGCTGAGAAGTGGAAGTAGGGACACCCATTGACTCATTATGCCGATATTTGCTTAGCACCTACTATGTGCTGGTCTCTATATGAGAGCAAAGGATACAGCAGCAAATACAAGGACAAACCTCTCTACCCTCCTAAAGTTTACATCTTAGAGGAAAAGATGGACTATGAACCAAGAAAGAGCTAAGGAAAGCAGGTGGCAGTAAGTACTGTGGAAAAAAATGAAACAAGGAAGGTGATGGAGTCTGTATTCCTCGTGACAGAAGTGTTCGCTCTGCTCGTTTGATGTTGCCTTGCCTGCAGAGTCATGTTGAGAGAGAATCAAGAGGCGGCAGTTGGTACTGCTGGTACCAGCAGCTGGGCCTTCCACTCAGGATGGGAATTCTACATTTCTCGTCTGAGATAGACCAAACCTCCTGCCTGGGATTCTACCCTTGAAACATAATTATTTAGTGTTAGAGATAATTTTCCTCTGGGTTCTGTCTGGTCTCTAAACTTGGTCCGTCATCTTCACCTGATGTCTTTCAGGCTATGCCATGATCTTAAGTGGTTTTGGAGGAATGTGTGTGTGTATATATATATATGTTTACATATGTGTGTGTGTATATATATATATATACATATATATATACATATATATAGTAATTAATATAAAGTTTTCCCTCTACAATTACATCATATATTAACTCAGAAGCTCAATTGCTGTTATTTGAGACAACTGGAACTGTATTATAACAAACAATGAGGTGAACCACAAGTCTCAGTTTAGCACAATATTTCAGTATCTTTTCCAACCCAGCTTTTTATTAGTGAGAATTACTAATGAGTATTTTTACTGATACGAAATTTACTCTTTTTAGTTTTCTTTCCCTACTCTCTCCATTAGATGCTAATAAGCAGTGAAGTGAGCAAATCTGAATCTTTAAATAAAGAAGGAAGCCAAGAAAGGTAGGCACATTCGACTAGAAATACTAAAATTTTAAACCATAAAGAGTTAAGTGCTCTCTCTAGCTTATGACTGGTTCCTTCAGTAATGTGGCTCATTGTATATTGTGCTTTTCTTTAACTGTCTGAATTTTATGAAGCTGATGTAATCTTTGGTACTAACTGCCAGTACTTTAAGAAAAGGTTGTTGATATAAGAGAATGTCATCATTTCATTTTCCTAACTGTACTTCATGCTCCAAATTACGTACACACATAACACAGAATAAAAACACACACTGGAAACATTATGAAAAGTCTCCCACCAGAGTAGAGTGTCTACATGTAGAAGTGAAAAATAACTACACTCTAAATGGAAATGATTTATGACCATGTGAAACTGGGATTTTGGTGGGCCACAAAGGATTTGGTAACCCAAATAGTATCTGGAAAGCATACCCATTTGGGAAGTATTATTGAGATTTACATCATGCTCTTTTGCTCATTTGTTGAACAAACACTTCCTCCACTAACGAAAACAAAAATTAGAATGTGCTAAATAGAGGTCTTTGAAAACAACCTTTTGTATTAATAAAATATTCATTTTGATACCAAAAGAGTAAAATTATATTTTTGATAGCACAATTTAAAAATTCATCTTATTTTCTGGGCCAATTGTTTTCCACTTATTCCAAAATAACATTTATTGTATCATTATCTTTTAAAAGTTAAGTATTTGGCAGTAAAAGCCTACAGTGTTGGAGTTTTTTTTAAAGAAAGGACAAAATATATCTAAAATTTTATAAATTTTTATTAATTTCATATCAAATAAGTAGTTATATGTCTTTACAATTTCTGTTATAGTATGAAACATTAAAAATAACCAATTGTACTCTTGTAAATTAATTCTTTTAACTCAAAATTTTCTTGATGTTTAAAATAATGTTATAAAATTTTAATATTTAAAGATTATCTTAATTATGTTTTTTCTGTTAATAAACACTGCTGTCAATTTTTAGAGGTTCAAGAACTATATTTATATATAACATCTGTCCATATTACTATGCTCTTTGTAAAAAACTGAGTGAAGAAAAGGAAATAAGCACCATTTCAGACAAAATAGAAAAATATTTGATAGAACACTGCAGAATAGTGTATCGGTTACATATCTACATGGTTTAGGAAAGTAATTCATTGATATAATAACTGCTTAAAGAACATTAAATGTTCTCTAGAGTTGTAATATCCAAATTTTAAATGATTTGTTCTATCTATTAAGGAATTTTTAGCATGCTTTAGTAAGCATGCTAAATGCTTAGTGCCCAATAATGAATAAATGTTTATGAATACTATTTATGTAATTATAACCATTTGTTTATAGACAATTTATAAATTTGAAAAGAATGCAGTGGGGATAAAAAAAGATAATGTCTCAGGGTGCATTATAGACTTGGGACAGAGTTCCTTAGTAATATGGATTTATGACAGACATTAAATTGTCCTGTCAGTAGTGTGTCAGGCATGCTCAGACGGCCATCATCTACACTTTGCTATTGAACAGACAGTAAGATCACGCCAAGGGTAAAAATGTACTAACTCTTTCAGTTTCTTAATTTTGCTTGTACTTGGCAAGAAATTAAGACTACCCATTCTCATTTCTTTTTCAAAGAAGCCACCAGTCCATTTTCGTGAGGATTTTCTTTGTTCACACTAAATAATATGATCTATAAACCAACTTATCTGTGCATCGTAAGACTATAGTATCTGCAGGATATTTCTGAAACAACTGCAGTTTCCCCCGGTCTTTCAGAGGACATCTTGTATAGCAGATGGGACACTTGACCTTCTGAATTGAAGGACAAGGAAGAGGCATCAAGGGAGGGTCCCAGTAATAGTTGCATATGGTATATAGTAAAACAATGGATGTTTTTATTTATAGATTAAAAACGAACATCAATAAAGGTCCCATGATGTTTTTCTGAACCCAAGTGATCCACAGTGTGTTCCCTTCCAGAATTTTACAATCATATACTCTAAGTAAAAATATTCTATGGTAACATACTCCAATGTGCATTTATTTGTTTAAAAAATACACATAATATTGTTACAAAATATACATATTTGTTATAAACACTTAAAATATAATATTTCAATTAAAGAGGATAAGATAAAATAGACATTAAAAGAAGCTGTAGTGTTTTATTTTCCTACTGCCATTGACTGTTATGCATACCAGCTTGCAAAACACTTTTCTAGGGACTGAAGACCCATTGGTAGAAATTTACTAAGTGGAAGCATATACTGTGTTCATAAGTTGAAAGAATTAACATCATTAAAATGTCCACACTACCCAAAGCAATCTATAGATTCAACACAACTCCTATTAAACTAGCAAGGCCTGGTATCAGCATAAGAAAAGGTATTTAGATCAATGGAACAGAACAGAGAGCTCAGAAATAAATCTGTACCTTCATGGTCATTAATATTTGACAAAGGGGGCAAGAACGTATAAGGGAACAAAGACAGTCTCTTCAATAAATGGTGTTGGGAGAACTGGACTAGTACCTGCAAAAAAAAATGAAACTAGACCTCCAAATTACACCATACACCAGAATAAACTCAAAATGGATAAAAGACTTAAATATAAGTCTCAACATCATAAAAATTATAGAGAAAAACATAGGCAGTAAAATCACAAACATCTCTCATAGCAATATTTTTGCTAACTATCTCCTAAGGCAAAGGAAACAAAAGCAAAAATAAACAAATGGGACTATATCAAATTAAAAAGCTTCTGCTCAGCAAAAGAAACCATCAACAATATGAAAAGACAACCCACTGTATGGGAGAACATACTTGCCAAGATACATCTGATAAGAGATTCATTTTCAAAATATATAAAGACTTATATAACTCAGCACCAGGAAGACAAACAATCCAATTAATAAATGGGTAAAGGACTTGAATAGACATTTCTCTGAAGAGGACATATAGATAGGCAAAAGACACATGAAAAAATGCTGAACATCACTAATCACCAAAGGGATATAAATTAAAACAATAATGAGATATCACCTCACACCTGCCAGAATGGCTCCTATTAATAAATCAACAAAGAACAAGTGCTTGCAAGAACGTGGAGAATAGGGAACCCTAGTGCAGTGTTGGTGAGAATGCAGACTGGTGCAGCCACTGTGCAAAAAGAGTATGGAATTTCCTCAAAAAAAATTAAAAATGGAACTACCTTTTGACCCAACAATCCTTCTTCTAGGAATATATCCCCCAAATCCTGAAACACCAATTCGAAAGACTATATGTCCCTTTATGTCCCTAGCAGCATACTTTATAGTAGTCAAGATCTGGAAACAGCCCAAGTGCCCATCAGTGGATGAGTGGATAAAAAAGCTTTGGTCCATTTACACACTGGAACACTGTGCAGTCATAAAAATGAAGGAACTTTTACCTTTTGCAACAGCATGGATAGACCTGGAGATTATTATACTTAGTGAAATAAGCCTGTTGGTGAAAATAAATACTATATCATCTCACTTATACATGGAATCTAATGAATAAAATAAACTGATAAACAAAATGGAAGCAAAGATATGACACCTGGAACAGACCGACAGCTATCAGAGGGGAGGAGCTGAGGGGGGCCAGGATGAAAGAAGGTGAAGGGATTAGTCAGAGAACAGTATTGGCATAACCCATAGTCACAGACAACAGTGTGCTGATGGCCAGAGTGAAGAGAGGGCGTGCTGGCTGGAGGGGGCAGAGGAGGGGAAAATGCGGACATCTGTAGTAGTGTAAACAATACAAATAAAGTGACAAAATTGTACATTTTAAGCAAGAGAGAAAAAATATCAGTGATTCAGAAAAAAGAATGATCACAATAGGTGACCATGTTTAAGACTCCTTGTTTCTAACTTCCCAGAAGCAATCATACTTAGAAATTTGAGCGGCACCCTCTATTCTCTTGCTTCTGTCCTTATCTGAATTCTCAGGCCCCCAGTGGACTCTTATCATAACTCAGAACCTCAAGTTTAATTGGCAAATGCTCTACCTATAAGATAGCACTTTATCTTTTAATCTGTCACTTGAGATGGAAAGCAGGCCCCAGAAACTTTGAGCTGAGGAATAGGGTCACTCTCTCAGGGTTGAGTGGTGACAGGGAGGACATAAGTCATGTTGAGAGTTCATGTGCTCTCTTTTCGGAAGCATAAACTGCAGTGGTAACTACACAGAGACTACTATTTGCTGTTTCTAAGTTTCACTGTTACTTCTGGTATAAATAGTATTGATAGGTTCATATGTCCATGCAAGAGTGAGCTCGTTTTATTTTATATTTAAACTTCTGAATGATACACCTATTTTTTACTGTCTTTTATAGATTTCATTTGTTATAGTAATGCCTACATTTTTTAAAAATATATTTATTTATTTTTAGAGAGGGGACAGGAAGGAGAAAGAGTGGGAGAGAAACACCAATGCGCGGTTGCCCCTCACGCGTCCCCCACTGGGGACCCGGCCCGCAACCCAGGCATGTGCCCTGACTGGGAATCCAACTGGCGACCCCCCGCTTCACAGGCCTCTGCTCAATCCACTGAGCTACACCAGCCAGGGCATAGTAATGCCTACATTTTTCATCAAGCAATTATATTAGTTCAAAAGCTGACATTACTTGCTTTATTTTATTGCATAAGCTATTGAATGCTTATGGCTTTAGGATAAAAATGGTCAAATGATAATCACACTTATATTTTTGGTATCAGTTTTTATTATGTTAATTTGTTAAAATGCTTTTATATGTGCAATAGTCTCTCATTAAATCAGGCATTCCTTAAATGACATTAATTAACGTGTAAAATCTACCTTGAAAACTCATTTAATTTTACAAATTATACAACTGCATGATAGTATCCCCAGAGTTTCATCAAGTCTCTGATCTCGAAATAATTTCTAAGTGAAAGGAATTTTAATAAAAAGATAAACTAAAACCCTTTCACAATCACGTTTAGCAGGAAATCATCGCAACGCAGACTTTCAAGAGTCACTTGTACGGTTTCCCAGGAGTAGAATTTCTTGTTCCATCTGTATTAGGTGCCGAATATTGTGCTGGGCCTGGTAAGTAAGACAAAGACCCTATTTTTTAGTCGGAGACACTTTAGCAGAGGATCCTACGGTACAAAAAATGCAATGTTTTCAAGATGACAAGAGTGAGGTTTACTGACATTCCGATGCAGGGACCATCGGGACGGGAAAGATGTGGATAAAAACGGGCCACGTTCTCATGCAGACAAGCTCAGGAGAGGATGTCTAGTGGCCTTACAGACTCAGAGAAGGAAAGTAACTACACAGGATGGGCTGAAATTAAAACGTCTTCACTAAAAGATAGTCATGGGCTTAGCTTAGTCATGTTCTAGGCCAGTATCTTCCTGGACAAAGGTCAATCTTTATCTTAACCGAGCCTGTCAATTGTGGGATTGCCTCTATGCTAACATGCCTCAGGACTGTCAGCAGAACCCCCTCTTCCCCAGACCCCTTGGGGCACAATTTCTCTCCAGAGTGCCAGACCGCTCATTTTCTTCTTGCCTAGATGCCATTTCTATGTGGTGAAAATGTTCATTAAGTATTCTCCACACACCAGTGTATTCAAAAGAAGTATTTGTCTCTTTATTTTCCACTTTATACAACCTCAGGGATTTATCTCTGCTTTGCTTTATCTCACCTCCCTAATCTACCACCCGTGAATTTTCTGTTACCCTTCTTATGCCTCTTCCTTTGATTGTCATGTATAAAATAAACTTCAAAACTGCCATTCTCCAGAGCATTTTCTCAATCTGTTGAGATTTTTTTCCCTTGTAATTGTCATTAGTTTGTCTCAAATAAAATCATAGAAATTCTCTGGTGCTCCTGGACTAAAGGAGTCCATTTGCCTATACTTATCCAAACCCAGTAAGACATGAGCAGGAGTTTGCAGCAAAGAAAGTGTTTATTTTGGGGAAGTGGCCCCTGCCTGAAGACAGAGGAGCTAATGCTCAAAGGCCTGGCTCCCCAGTGGCTTGCAGGGACACTTATATAGGAGACATTAATCATGGTGACTAAGGGAGTTAGGGTCATGGCCAGGGTGTGGTCTCTACTGACTGGTGGGTGCTGGGTAGGAGGTAGGTGATCAGTACATGTGGTTCTGCTCTCAGCCATAGCATTGATTTGTTGTCTTTCACCCCTTTTCTGGGTCTGGAGCCGAAACACAGCTGAGACCTAGATGTTATCTCTAGTTTGATGAAACTCTGTCTCCGGAGTTACCAGACCTGGTGGCTTTGTTTCTAAGATTATTTGAGGCTGATCAAAACCTTATTGTCCTGAGGGCTTAATGATTAAAGGAGTGGTCCTGCAAGGAAGAAGGAGGAAGTGCTCCAGGGTGCTAGATGAGGCCAGTTTGAGTCAAAAGGAAAGAAAGGAGAAAAGGCCATATTAAAGATATGAAGTTTCTGTGTGGTTACACAGGTTTGGATGTTTTTTATGACAGTGTCAAGAACATCTATGCAGAGGGGAAAACATTTCAGCCTGACCATGAAGTCCAGATGGCTGAAAGGCTTAGCTAGTAGGGGAAATTTTAAGAGAATGACTTTGGAGAGCAGTTCCTCCTCAGCCTCTTTGGAGAGTGAGTAAGTTACTTCAGTGAGGCTAATGTGTGGGAGTCAGTGGGCATAGAGAAAGAATAACAGAGGGTAAGGGCAGAGGGATAGTTTGGGTCACAGTCTGAATTTGAGGTAGAGATACATTTGGACAAGGACAAAAGGATAGGAAGGAGATAGTTTGTACTGATGGGGAGTGGCTGTTGGGAACACTCATATTAAGTCCCTTCTAGGGTTCAGTAGGAAAACTGATGCTATAACCCATGATGAAAAGGTGAGGAAAGTGTGGCTGTGATTTTGCAGATACTGATCTAAGGTTTTCAAGCAAAGGGTGGGCACAACCAAATACTTTTGAGAGGAGTTGAAGAATAAAACAAACAAAACAACAATCTTGTGTCCGTGAGAAAGGTGGATCCGCTAGGAAGGAAATAAAAGGCCAGTTTGAGGGTTGGTGTAATAATTAAGAATGTGATGATAAGGTATGAATTAGAGCAGTCATAGAGAAAATGAAAAGGAAATGACAGTGCAGAAAGATTATAGGGGTCACACAGATGTCTTACGACTGTGAGTGGATGTGGGGGGGTGAGAGATAATGAAAAATTAAGACTCTAAGTCAGTATTTGATTTGCAGATTTGAGTGATTGTGGGATCAATCATTTTCTGCTAAGTAACCAACAACTCTAACATTCAGCGACTTAACTAACAATCATTTCATCACCTCACGAATATGTGGGTCAAGAGAAGTTTTTCTGATGTAGGTTGGGCTTGTTTGCGGGGCTCTCTTTAGAATGGGACAACTAGGGCAGTTCTACTTATTACTGCCGATCTGTGGGACAGCTGGAGGATGACTCTCCTTTATCTGTATCTCATTATCTTTGTCCTCATGGGCTAGTGTTACATTGTGATCTAAAGAAGTATAGTTTGGTCTTTGTTCATGTTTTTGGCTGGAACTCCTAAAACCGGTGGAATATCGTAAGTGATGAGAGCAATAAAGATATCTTTTAGTATGTTAACAGATGACCTTGGGTCATGGCTAAGAAAGGGGGCACACTGCCCAGAGGACCAAACACCTGATTAGAGAAATGGAACTTTCGGTTCTAACCCCTTAACATCTGAGGAGGGGAGAAGAGTTGCAGGTTGAATCAGTCACCAAACACCAGCAATTTAATCAATCCTGCCAATGCAGTGCATCCTCCATGAAAATCCCTGTGGATGGGATTTGAAGAACTTCGGGACTGGTGCATTCATAGATGCTGGGAGTGGCTTGGCCAAAGAAGGTGTAGATTCTCCACATGTACCTTTCCTGCATATGTTGCCCTATGCATTTCTTCCATCCGACTATTCATGATTTATATTCTTTTAAGGTAAAACAGTAATCCAGTTAAATAAATGTTTTCTTGAGTTCTGTGAGCCACTCTAGAAAATTAATTAAATCCAAGGAGAGGGTCATTGGAACTTCTGATCTGTAGGCAGTCAGAAGCACAGGTACCAAGCTGGACTTATGATTGGCATCCGAAGTGAACAGCAGTCTTGTGGGACTGAACCCTTAACCAGTGGAATCTGGTGCTCTCTCTGGGTAGCTAGTGTCAGAATTGAACTGAATTGTAGGACACTCAGATGGGGTCAGTGAATGGCTTAGTGTGGGGAAAATCCCCTAGAAACAGTAGAATTAGTGATCAGAATGACAGCTGAGTGTCAGAATTTGAGAAGAGAGCCAGGCTCTGTTTTTCTTACAGCAATGGAGAGCTGTAAGAGGGGAAAAAAGGAATAAAATGAGGCTTTTTAAGTTCTAGGTTCAGAAATGGTGTTTTGTTGTTTGTTGGCACAGACTACTGACTAACAAAAGTTACACGGCCAAGTCCAAAGTCAGGGGATAAGAAAGTTCACTTCACCCATAATGAAAACATGAAGAAAGTGTTAATGCCAGGATGGCCAAAAATCGGGGACAACAGTTCAGAGTCTCTGGCACCGCCATCATGTCCACAACCATGAACTTTGGAGCCAAGAGCTTCCAGCCGTGTCCTCAGACAAGGGCAGTTTCCCGCTAGACCACTTTGGTGAATGCAAATGCTTCAAGGAGAAATTCATGAAGAATTTTCATGAAAGTAATTTTAAAAATGTTTTGTGAAGACATGAATCCAAAGAATGTTTAGAACGCAGAATGGAGAGGCAACTGATGGCACTAGAAGCACTGGAAACTTGGGGGTTTGGAGATCTGATAGATGAAAAAGCAGACAAATGCTACATTTTCATAGGAAGACCGCTGAGCTGCTTGTCTGGGATGGAGCAGTGGTATTCACCTGTGACCCTAGCACTCACCTCTGAGGTGGTGTGACTGAGAAGGGGGTGCCTGGGATGCCCTTGAAGCACGTAGATGGGTTGGCTCCCAGCTGGGAAGTGGCTCCTGCTCTGAAGCCTCCCAGATTGTTTTGGGAAATTATTCTTCCTTTTAGATTCTCATTTCTCCCAAGCATATTAAGTTCTGTCTTTAAATGCGCATGTGCGATGGAGTCCCTGGGGAAGCCTTTGTGGACTGAGAGGTCTCACCGGTGACTGGACTTATCCCCTCTGGCTTCCTGTGATAGGGTGGCTTCAACCTGTAGCACTGAATGTGTTCATAGTGATGTGCTGCGTGTTTGTGCATTTCAGAAAGCCATTCCCTAGCAAAATGGCCTCTCTCTTCCTCCCTCCCTCCCTTCTTCCCTCCCTCCTTCCCTCCCTCGCTTTTCTTTCTCTCTATCTCTCTTTCTTTCTAACAAAAATGAAAAAGCAGAATCCAAGAGTATCTATAGTATATTAGAAAGAGATGTAAAAGCCTGTAGATATATCTGTGTATTTGTACAAAAAAAAAAAAGAAACTCAAACCAGAAACTAGTAAGTCCGGTCATCAGCCTGTAGTTTAGTTCAGACTGAACTATATTCATGTTTCTCATGCTTAAAAAATAAGCCGGGGTGTGGCGGACCCCAAGCGGAACTCCAGCACCATTTTACAGGTGTGTGATCTGACCGCGGCACAGTGTGGGAGATGGAAACTGTGGAAATGGTGTTGTGACTAAAGCCAGAACCAGAGAGGAGGAGAAAAAAAGAATTGGAGACAACAATGTAATTTATCACATCGTGGTGTCAAAAGTTTTTAAATAAAAAAGTAGTTTGAGAAATAAAGCTTTAAGAAGAAATGCTTTATTTTTGTTGTACTGTATCTGCAGTTACTGAAGAATAAGTTTGGAAGCGGGAGGATCAGCCAAAGGATAATTAAAGTTAAATTGGTCTGTTTCAAATTAAGAACGATAGCTCTCTAGGTTATTTGAACTGGACTGCTTCCAGGAAGTCCCCATGCAAATGATTTTCAGTGACTAAATATCAGGAAAGGAGGTATGGGAATTTAGCTTAGAGTGAAAAACACATCAAGAAGAAATTCTCAAGTTCTCTAGTTAAAACTCTTACTTATTACATGGTGAAATAAAATAAATAGAAATAAAATAAACAGAAATAAAATATGGTGAAATATAGTTAAAACTCTTATTTATTTTATGGTGAAATAAAAAAACAGAAAAGTAATTGTTAATTTGATCAAAGACACAAATTTGTTCTATCTTAAGCTTATCAAATTCTGGTTTTTTATTTAAAAATTTTTTCAGTATGTTTAGATGCAGTTTTCTAGTATACTTAGGGTTCCTGGTGAATAAGTAAAAAAGGACATTGAAAATGAATACAAACAGTTTATGTTGTGTCTCCTCATGTCACAAATATGCGTCTTTAAACTTCATTTGAAAACTAGAGAAAGTACTGCATTTTAAGATCTTGACATTTGTTATTATGTTGCTGAACAATTCACTTTCTACAAGGATTTGTTCTGATGTCCGTCAATATGCTCTGGAAGAGTGAGTGGTATAGAAAGTTGCATAATATTGTGGGCAAAAAGGCATAGGAGCAGGTGAAAATGCCATTACAGTCCTAAACATTTTGTATATCTTATCTACATCATCTACCTAATCTGATCATGACATGTCTTAGTAAGAACTATACAAGATTTATTTAAGAAAAAGTATAAAACATAAAAGTACAACTGAAATCATGAACAGGCATATCCATAGTTTTGGATTTAAAGACTCATCATCAATAAAAATGTCAGTTTGAATATAAAATTTATTTGGAAAAGCATAAGAAGCAAAAACATCCAGAAAAACCCTAAAGAGACAGGAGCGATAAGCGGGAACCAATCCTACCTGATTAAAATATATTTTAAAGCCTCAATAATGAAAGCAATATATGTTGTCTCGTGAATATAGACAGATAAACTAATATAACATGTTGTAAAATTCAGAACCAAATCCAACTTGACATAAATAAAGTTAGTATATAATAAAGAGTTAATTTGGATTAGTCATGAAAAGGTGAAATTTTTATTAAGTGAAGTTAAGATATCCAGGTAAACATACAAAAAAGTAAAATTAGATCTAATTTTCACACCACCCATTATATTAAATTCCATGTGCATTAAGAGATACACTTAAAAACGATAAACTCATATAAATACTAAAGGTTAAACCTGAGGATATCCTCTGTAATCTGGGAATGGGGTAAAAATTTTAATTATGACTCAAAATCCAAAGGCAATAAAAGATCGATACATGTTACTATGTAAAAGTCCATTGATTAATAAACAAACAAACAAACAAAACATTTTGCATGGTATATAAAAATAAAATATAAGTAGTATATGAAGCCAAATAACATTAAAAGATAAAACTCACTTAATCAGAAGGTTAATATTTCTAATATAATAAGAACATCTAAAACACCACAAAACTTTATAAAGAATAGGCCAGAAATATGAAAAATAGTTCACAGAAAGTACAAATACTTTTTAAATATATGAGAAGATGTTCAATTTAAATATATGAGAAGATGTTCAATATGAGAAGAAGATGTAATAATAAAAATATGAAAGACATATATATAAGACTTAATTATAGCACTATTTGCAATAATGATGGATATAACCTAAATATCAATCATAATTGGGACCAGTTAAATAAATCTTATAATCCACACAATTGAGGTACTGTTAAAAATTTATAAACTGTTATGGAGTAATTTTCAGAATATATTAAGTAAAAGAAATCAAGCTAAGAAAAGTATATGTAGTATTCTGCCATTTGTCTCAGAAAAATCTATAGAGATATATGTATTTTCTTAAATTTAAAGTTGTAAAGATAAACCAGAAAATAAATCCAGTGGTTACCTCTGGGGTGGTGGGGTAGGGAAAGGGAACGTGGGGGAGACGTGGGGGAGAGGAATAGAAGCTAGAATTTTCTGGACATATCATGTTTGTTTGATTTCATTTTGGGGCTCTCTTATATGACAAAGTTAAACTGAAGCAAAAGTAAAAAGGAGTCTCTAAAATTTAAAGGCAAGATTAAACAAATCAACTGAATTGTATATTGAGTTGAAATTATTTCAAGTAACTTTAAAATTCAGTAACTTGGCTATGTTTTTTATCCCTAGTTGAATATACCTTAAGGATATCCTAAGCAAAAAATTAAAATAAAAAAAAAACTTAAATGGTTTTCAGTAATCTTATGGTTATTATTATTCTAAAACCACTATATACAGTTGACACTTGACCAAGGGTTTAAACTTTATGGCTTCGGTTACATGTGTATTCTTTCAATAAATATACAGCTATCCCTATTTAGCTTTGGTTTTGCACCTGCAGATTCAATCAAGCTTGGATGGAAAACAGTCTTTTTGATCATGGTTGGGACAGAGGGCCAGCTGTTCCAATGCCATCTTCTAAAGGGACTTGAGCATCCTTAAATTTGGGTACCACAGTGGTCCTGGAAACAACCCCTTCTAGATGCCAAGGGATCTAATTTTCTGTCTGTAGTCACCGTAAGTTTGGGGGGAGTAAAGTTATACGTGGAATTTTGACTGGGGTGTGGGCGTACATGGGGATGGGGTTGGTGTCCCTAATTCCCACATTGTTCAAAGCTTAACTGTATATGTTATATAGGTCATATGACATATAAATCATGTAGGCAGTTGAAAAATATTTAAAAACAACAATTTAAAAATCTCTGTCCACTAAACAGACCTGGAAACAATTTTCAGTTTAGAAGCAATGAGCATTCTTAGTCCCTAGACTATGGCCTGTAAATGTAACTTCGCACTTCAAATTTGGCTTTTTGAACAAATAGCTTATTTCAATGCTGAGTACTGAAGGTTTTAAAATGGGCCTGAAACATGTTGTACTAGAAAACCAGGACCCTACAAAAGATGACGGGGGCTTTGTCACAGGGACTCAGGAAACTCGAAGAAGCTCACACTTGACTAAGAAATAACAATTCGGTACGTCAAAAAGAAAAATAACTACCATGAAGTATCTCCCCTCTTACATAATTTAAAACAAAATATTTCCACCTTCTAAAAAAATCCAACTGAATTACATCAATTCCCTGGATTTATCAACCAGTGTACAGAAAATGCAAAGAACAGAGAAATATACTAAATGACACTGTTGATGTCAGCAACATCCAAACCCGTAGAGAACGGTTATGACTTTGAGTCACTCTGATGGCCCATGCTGGGGAGCAAGATCTCAGATTCTCCACAGAGAAACAGGTTTTCAGTTTCTTTTATGCTTTTGAAATTAAGGAACAAAAGTAAGGAAGATTACAGGCAGATGGGGATTTGATTACAAAATATTAGGACTATTTGCTTTTTTGAGGGCCATTATGTCTTAGAAGGAGGGCTCTGAAAAGAGGCATTTAAAGGTGTGTTAACCTAGGTGCACTGAAACATCTGGCAAGGAGAAGGCTTTTGACAAAAAAGTTACATGCCTCTGGTGCGACCACTCAGGATGATGTACCATTTGGGAGTTTGTGATCACATCACCCTGTGAAGACACTTTCCATAGCATCCACAACACTATTGGTTTGCATTCTGCAAATTCTAGAATAAAGACAGCCCTACAGAATAAAAGACAAAAAAATTTTTTAAAAATAATAAATTCCAAGGGGGGAAAAGAATGGTGCGGGGGTTTCAGAGATAGTCACCCCAAGATGTGCTTCTGTGGCATTTGAATTGTTTTGAGCTAAGGGCGATTTTAGCTATGGGCTCCTGAGAAACTTCTGCCCCTCCCCTTCACTCCCTGGAAGAACGTGAATTAGGGGCTTTGCCCACAAAGGGAGATTATCAGAGATAACAGCTTCTGGCTTGTCTGTAGGGCAGGACAAACCTCTATTTACGAAACAGCCCCCTTTCTTATCTTTCTGCAATGTCACTTTGAAGATCCCAAGATCTCATTCCCAGCTCAGAATGTTTTTGCTACACTTGTTCCCTTTCTATCTCTGACTCTCTCATGTTTGTGGGGTTACTATACATATGTATGTATTAAATTTCATTATCTTCCCCTGCTAATCTGCCTCATGTCTATTTGATTATTAGGCCAGCTAAAAGAACCTTAAGGAAAGTTTCTCTTCCCCCGCAGCAGCATGTAGATGAAAAGAGATTTTGGAGCACATGTCAAGTAAATAAATATGATGAACCTTGTATGAATTCCAATTAGAACAAAACAAGTGTGAATAATACATATGAGGCAAATTTCAAGCAACTTTAAACACTGATTGTATTTAATGTCAATAAGGATTATTGTTACTTTTTAAAGTGTCGATTGTGATTGTTTTAGAAAGTTAATGAAAAACTTTGAAATACGCATGAATGAAATGATATATCTGAGATTTGCTTCAAGATGATCCAGTGAGGAGATAAGTGGGAAGTGACAGGTGAAACAAAAGTAGATCGCTATGGCTGGGGGACAGAAGCACGGGGATTTATTGTGCTGTTCTAAGTTCGTATGTTTGAAATCATTCATTAAAAAGATGTTATACGAGGAGAGAAAATGCTGTGAAAGTTCTCCTCTTCCCCATGTTGCCAGACCAAATAAGATTGATGACTGTATTTTAGAATTTATCCAAATAGCTTAGCAGACTACAAGGAGACAAAATAGCTGTAAGCTCACACTGCCCTAAATGCTACAAAATAACAGATAGTTCAAATGTCTGTTAAACTTCAAATAATACTGCTTGGATTTTGTAGAAGAATATTGAGTATATTATATGAGCCCCGTTTAACATGACAGGTCAATGTGATACAGTGTACAAGGAGTTCCCAGTATGTCGTTGGGTCTTAAGACAAAGCTTATATGAGGCAATTCGCCCAGAGAAATAAATAACAATGATGATATTTGTTTATTAATTGTTGATTTAGGGAAGTAGTATGGCAGTATGGTTAGAAATTAAAAAATTGGATTTAGGCTATCTACCATTCAGCATTCACTGTTTTTACTTACTATTTGAGTGAACTCATTATTAGTTTTCTCAATTGAAAATTAGGGCTAATACTGGTTGTCTCTTAGGAATGTTTTGATGGTTACAGGCCTTATACAGTACCTGATATACAAAAAAGTGCTAAATCACTGCAATAGTTAATGTCATTGGTTGATGATGATTATTGCCCGAGAAGCTGAAGCAGAATTCCAAGCTCAAAATAGGAATGAAGAAAAACTAGAATTTTCTGTGAAGACATATACATTTTGGGTTATCAATAACAAATGGAGGTTTTTTGGTGTGTGTGTGTGTGTGTGTGCGTGTGTGCGTGTGTGCAGATGGAGAAACTCCAAATCTCTTCCAAGCAGCTCATGCTTCCCAGGTAGACCACCGTAGAGCTTGAGCAGATGACTATATGCAGAAGAGATAATTCTGATGAAAATGACAGCTTGCCGTACAGAGGCTCTTAAATATTGGCTGTGAAAGACCCAGCCTATTGCCAAACCTCCAGCCATGCATTCTTTGATTAAAGATGCCACCGGTAAGAAAGTCTGACAACCTTGTATTTGTGTCATTTTCTTTGCTTTATACACAGCAACACGGAGACATAAAAGATGTATTTTAAGCATATACAAAGGAGGGGAGGACATAATATCATGAGATGTAATCAGGGTGATTTCACAAAGGAGATGCCATTTGAACCTGATTCTGAAGTGGGATTCTGAAGGACGAGGCAGAACTTGTTAGGAAGAAGTAGGGAGGACATTCTAGGTACAGGCAACAGAATGAGAAGAAGGTATGAAGACTGTCTCATTTGGATAGCCCCCCTAAGTCCTTCAGGCACATGGCGTAGTACAAAATCAAGCTAGGGAATTGGGTTGGATATACATGCATCTCTTAAAGGACGTTTTCTGCCTTAACGATTTTTCTTTTCTAGGCAACATGCATATTAAAGGTGATAGTTAGTCATGGTTACAGTAGTGTTTAGAAAGATGCATGACGGCCATGTGGGTTAAAGGATACATATATGAATTCTAAGAGAATAAAATCAAAGAGATAAGTTAGATGATGTTACAAGATTTTATGTTTGTCTACTATATAACTTTTCTGTATGTCTACTACTAACAGTAGTTATGGTAAGGTAGTGAAAATATTCAAACTCAAGATATACTTGGGTGTCGGGAACCTGGGCTGGGCAAATCTGGCCTTTTCGGCTGATGCGATCAGCTCAGGGAGGTTTACGCTCCTCAGAAGACACAGCGGTTGGTTTTCCTATTTGTTGCCAGTTATGGCTAGCCCAGCCCCTGCCAAGAGCATGTGCAGAGTACGAACACAGGCTACCAATCAGAGTACAAGACGTACCCCGGCATGCGCGCAGTAACCTATCAAGAAGCGCTCCTTTGTATACCCCTCACCAATCAAGTATCGACACACTTCCCCTTCCCCCCTCTATATAAGTCTTTACCCGGAAATAAAATTTTGCAACTTGATCAGAACTTATTGTCTTGCTGCCATTCTTTGTGCCTCTTTTCCCCCTCACCCATTTGCTCCAGACAGGTGGCCGAGTCCCCGTTGACCGCTCTGCGAGCCAGAGCACTTGGGAGAAAACATTGATAGCATTTGCATATAATTCATGTAATTATGATGTTTGGAAAATTATATTGTTCAAAAGTTACATGTCTTCCACAGAGAATTTTAGATTTTTGCTACTTTCCTCTTTTGAGCTTGGGATTCTACTTCAGGTTTCTCAGACAAGAATTAATAGAACTTGAATATAATTTGTAAAGGTGAAAGAAACTTCTAATTTGAAGTGAGTAAAAATAGTGCACATGTTGAGTTTGAGGTACACATACTTTTTTTCTTTTATTTTTTATTGAATTTATTGCAGGGACACTGGTTAACAAAATTACACATATTTCAGGTGTATAATTCTATGATACATCATCTATAGATGGTGTTGTGTGTTTGCCATCCAAAGTCAAGATGCGTACTTTCTTTATTGCCATAAGCATCATGACCTCGCTCACTGGTAAGTTAACATTAAAAACCTAGCGGGGAAGCGTAAGGTTGGAGCCTGACCTGTAGTGTTCAATTGGAGGTTCATTGAAGCAAATCAAGGAAGTGCAAGAAGTGGCACAGAAGAGTGGGATTTGAAATGCACTGAGTGACAAAACCAAGAGAACAAGTCATAATTATATGGACCGAACTCAAGCCTAATCAAGGGTGCAGTAATAAATATTTTGGAAAATCAAGTTCTCTGTTATTAGGCTCATACTGAGTTTATAGAAAGGATCTATATGAGGAAATTTAAGAAATTCTTAGAAGAAAATCAAGGTCATGCCACAGGGATAAGGTATATGAGCCAAAAAGGCCCAAGCCTAATTTCTGAGGTTCTTTCCAGTATTCCATCCCCTAGAGATGCTGGTGGAAACAGTGAGTTTAAGGGGCTGAAAATTAGGCCAGTTTGTCACTTTATCTCATTCAAAGGAACTCAGTAGGGTCACTGAAGTTTGTACACACCGGTTCCCAGGACTCACCCTACCCACTGGCCTAGAGCCACCAGGGCAGATTGCTATTTCCCAACCTTGGCTGTTGTCGACCAACGGTCTTTGACATCAGTTCAATGCCAACAGGAATCTCGAGTTTGGGGGTTGGTGAACAAGGAAACTTTATTCAGTACAAACAGCTCAGTTGTGATATAGCATGGTTTTGAGACCAGCACAACTATGAACAGCTCAATAATGTTATATCTCAATTATGAAGTAACAAAGCTGTGGAACAGCATAGCTGTGAGATGGCCCTAAGGCAAGGTGGCCATGGAGCAAGGCAGCCCTGGGGCAAGGCCCCTCTCTGGCTAGACAGCTCTGCTCCAGTCTGGTTTACTCCACCCTGCTCCTTCTGCTCTGCTCTGCGTGAGTCTGCTCTTCTCTAGCAAGGTAACTTCAGTGTTTCAGCTCTAGGAAAGGAAATGAAGTCTTCAGTCTTCAGTGGAAAGGGAAAATATGCTCTCTGAGTAGAAGAGAACTGACTTATGGGGAGAAGTCCTGGCCCCTGATCCCTGATTGGTGTATATAAAGGAGGGGAAGGCAAAATATTATCAGATGTTATCAGGATCATTCATGCACATAAGGACTCTAAATTCTTAGTTTGGTTCAAAAAGCACTGTTCTGATTGGTCAGAATGCAACTTGTTTGATTGGTCAGTGAAGATGATAATGAGGATGTAGCTGTACAGCTCTGACTGGACAATGAATGTCTCAGTCTTATTGGTTGAAATACAATTCCAGGAACTGCTTTACAAGGGCTGGCTCAGAGGGCAGGGATACAATGCCAGCAGGCAGTTCAGTAAAGGATTCTTCCAGAAGTGCAGTTTGCATGAGACACCCCTGTTGACAAATGGATGCTTGCCACCAAAAGTTCTTTTTAGTAGCTCTCTTCTTTCACAGGATCAACGCTAGTTAGTGTGAGTGAGCCACTAATATATGTGACAGGCTCATGTCTCACTTGTATTTATTTTATTATTAATACTGGAAGTAAGTAATTCAGATCAATTAAATGGGAGAGTTAGAGGCAGAAAAAACTTGGAATCACAACCAAAAAAAAAAAAAAATGTTTGCCAGGCCATGGAGCATCTCTACTATTAGCCTAAAAAGTTCTGAATGATATATTTTGGCCAATGGACATTGTTGAAGGACCCTGATCATGAGTGTTTTGGTATTTCTTAGAACACATGCTTAATAAATTATGACTGAAGAAATATGAAATTGCCTATAATGTGAATAGAAACTCTCCGAAGAAGGTTTTGCATCAATTCAGCACACCTGTAGACTGTTGAGAGATTTACATAGCCACAAATTAAGCTGGCAACAAACAGTCCGAACAATGCTATTTGTAGAGCCAAGGGCGAAGTTGCAATCAATGACAAGCTTGTGTAAGCCCAGGCCAAGGGGTGGAAATAACTACTGGGTATAGATGGCTATCTTCAGCTCATTGAAAGAAATTGCCTGGAGCCTCCACATACAACCGGATCTCGAGGCATGTACCATGAAAACATTTTGGGTGCAATTACTTTAAAAGGAGATCTTTTGGTATTTAATTACATAATGATTTTGGAACTGGTCCAGTCTCCCCGAGGAATTTTTCATCAGTGTGAGCAGTGTTATAGTGCAGTTTTAGAAATGTTTCTATTTCAAATAGACGACATGTATTAAATACATCCTAAGCATGTTCTAATGTTGAGGAGACCTTGACATTACTTCATGAAGCATTTGATTGCTTAAGTGCATGAAAAATAGAATAAATGAAGGTGCAGATAATCACTAGACTTTATTTTCCATCAATATTTTCAGCATTATGAAACTTTGCTAGAGCATCAATACTCAGTTATTTAATATAATTTCTGAATTTATATCCTCCAGAGATATGAATAATGAGAGGAATAGAGAGGGAAGGAGCCAAAACAAAGAACACAAGCAGCTTAGAAACAAGGGTGCAAACCAAGTGACCAGTGCTCCGTTCCGCACTGACAACACACAGAAGGTACTTCGATCTGGAACGCACCACAGTCAGATCGTTTACTCTTCTGTGGACTTGGCTTCTGGCCATGCAACAATCAAGTGCAATTCAAAAACGAGGTAATAACAAACAAGGAGATGGTTGCCAGAAACTTTTAGACTGATGTTGGAGTTACCCTTTTGACTTGGATGACCAAGCTTCTATATAAAATCTGATCGGCTATTGAGGTCTAAATACACTGTTAGACTACTTAGAGACACATGATCCAGTGATGAGAATCCGTAACAGGAAATGTGAGGACATACTCTACGAAACCATTATAATAAAAATGCAAGGGAGCAACATGGGCATCCATCCAATGTTGTGTAGTAAAGAAAAGGATTATGAGATATTTATGGTCATAAAAATTAGAGAATTACTGTTCATGAAGCAGGAACACTATGCAGTCAATAAATAATTGAAACTGCAGCTCCTCTTTGCTGCTACTGACCTTTCAGTCAGGAAAATAAAAGTAATTTAATTAAGCTTAAGATCTTCATCAGGTTGTTTAATTCTTTTAAAAGAGCTACTTGGGACTAATGTGTCTAGAACTCCCATTGTCATCGGTGGGATATTTGCCAGTTTCAGAATAGGAAGGATGGAATACGTGATTAGCAATGACCTACTGTGTTGGAAATGATTCCAAAAGGTAAAATCATTTTCTTAAGGCTAGGTTTTTAATGTCAGTCTGCCCAGGGTTCTAATGTATCTCGTTCACTGAATTTTTGATTTTTTAGTGCCTCGGTGCATCTCTAAAAAGGAGACGATGTTTACCTCATAGGATGGTTTTGAGGATTAAAGGAGACAATACATGTGACTTGCTTACAGTTATGCCTGGCATAAAGTGAAGCCTCAATATGTGTTAGTTATTGTTATTGTTGAATGATAACACTAATTCTAAGTTAGGGTGGGCTTGTGTTGGAGAATAGGTGAGAAGTACATACTACAAGATGTGTCTGCCCTTGCTCTGACACAATACTGGCCAAGGAGCCATTTCTCTCTTATACACGAGTAACCAAAGATTAACTTTTGATTTCACCAAATTCATTGAGCAGAGATTTTCCATTGTCATAGCAGTGAAGATAAATAAGCATGTGGGACCGGAAGAAATGTAAAGATTCCTTACTAGGCAGGATCAGACACCCCTTAAAGAAGGTTCCTGTGGTGTTACTAAAGGAACACCTGATTAGAGTGAGAACACTTTCATCTGCTCCCACTCGGCTATAAGCACTCTGACACTGGACATCGTGTTTTATGCTAAATAGAATCCTCCATGATTACTGCAGTATTTGGTTCATAGTAGGCAGGCAATAATTGCTGAATCAATAAATGAATAAGTGAGCCAGACATTTAATCTTATGAAGATCACAATTTATTTAAATCCCAGTTTAGATTTGCTTTCTTTTATTCTTAAAATGATGACATCGTGCTAGCAATCTTTAAATTTTCAAAAGATCTTCATATGGTAAATATCTAAATTAGAAAGCAAGTGAGGACCCTGGCCAGGTAGCTCAGTTGGTTAGAGCAATGTCCTGATATGCCAAGGTTGTGGGTTCAACTCACAGTTAAAGCACATGCAAGAATAAACCATTGAATGCATAAATAATTAGAAAAACAAATTGATGTTTCTCTCTCTCTCCCTCCTTCTCTAAAATCAATAAATTAAAAAATATGAGGAATTTCCTGAGAATCTGAGTTATTATATAAAGTAGTATGTCCCCGACATTAGTATTCATACAACTCAGTGAACTTGTAAAATGCAAATTCTGATTTAATAAATCTGGGATGTAAAATTCTGAATGTCTAAAAAGTTTTCTTGTGATGCTGGTGCTTCAGTCCCACAGACACCAGAGGGTTGGTGTGGATAGTCTCTCTTGGATCAACAGGAATAGGGAAGAGTGCCTTTAGACAGATACAAATACATTACTATTTGAGTTCATGGAAGGGATAGAGGTTTCTTGTTATTGAAAGGCTCCACGAAAGATATGACATTTGACCTTTAGTTGAAGGGTGGGTAGGGTTTGTGACCAGCAATTTACAATTTGTCAACTATTTTTTTATTGTATATTTCAGTGATTATTTACAAGGGTATTATAGACTCTTTTTAAAAAAGATTTTATTTATTTATCTTTAGACGGGAAGGGAAGTAGAGAGGGAGAGAAATATCAATGTATGGTTGCCTCTCATGGGTCCCCTGCTGGGAACTGGCCTGCAACCCAGGCATGTGCCCGACTGGGAATTGAAC
>PVKM010013606.1:0-30038 GCA_004027735.1 Carollia perspicillata
TAGGAAGGAGATTAAAACATCAAAACAGCTAAAATATTTACAGATAAAATGATACAATGTCTGGGATTTGCTTCAAAATAATGAAGTATGGGAGTATGGGGGAAGTGAGTGTATGAAGCAGGATTGGACATGAGTTGATGATTGTTAAAACTTAATGCTGTGTACTTAAGAGTTTGTTACTCTCTTCTGTCTACTTCTGTGTGTGCTTGAAATTTTTGTTAAGTTTAATTTAAAATAGAATACTACGTGTAACTCTATACTAATATGAAAGTCTCTCTGAAATATGTGGTTTTTTTAGGAAAATCTAAATGATATCATTTAAGAAATTATAGAAAAATGGAGTTATAACAACAGCAAGGGAGAAATTTAAGTTACTAAAGAGCAAGCCCTCCCTCACAAATACAGTGCCAGGCCCCAATGATTTGGTAGGAGAAATGTTTGAAACTTTAAAGAGATAGATCATTCCTGTGGTCTTTAAATTGTCCCAAAACCCAGAGAAAATTTTCATTGCCTTCTAGTTATTCTATAACGTTAACATAGGTCTAAAAATGAAAGTTGACACAGAAAAGGAAACTGCTAATTTATTAATATAAATGTAAAAATTCTAGAAAATTACAAATCAGATGCATACTTAAATTAAAACAATGGACCTTCCCAGAAATACAAGCATATTAGGACATCTACTGATCTGTTATTAAATTAGTAGCTCAAAGGAGAAACACTAAGTGACCATGTTAATAGATAATAAAAAGGATAGAATTATCTATTTCTTTTATTGATAGATAATAAAAAGAATAGATCATAATTCTCTTATAAGAATTGAATATTTTGCTTTTAGTAAAGAAGAAGTAGTCTGACTTTAACATTATAAAACATTATCATATTTGAATGATTTAGTGAATATATTTCCAAGTCAGGATCAAAGTAGCATTTATTACTGTTTGCTTTATGCCCCAGAGACTATGAGAAATTTGAGTTTTGCTCGGTAATGGGAGGCCACTGAAGAATTTGAGGTAGGAGCACGACCCAGTCTGATCTCTGTTTTAAGATTATTCAGGCTGCTGGGAAGAGAAGGGATTGCACAGGGAAAATCAGAAAGTGGATGGCACTAAATGATGAGGCTTTGTACTGAGTGTAGCAGAGGAACTAGAACTAGATTTGATGTTAATTCCAGAGATAAATAAAATTTGTTGGTGGATCAATATGAATGGAGGGAAATTAGATAAGACAGGAAAGAGCCAAAAAGGACTTAAAAGGTTTGGGGGATTGGTAATGATGCCATTGCCTAAAATTGGAAAGATTAGCTTTCCCTTACACTTTAAATAAAATCCAAACCCAAGCTTCTTGATCATCTATAAGGCCTTGTATAATGTGGACCCATCCTACCTCCCCATCTCTTTCTTCAGCGTTCACACTCTACAGCCACTGAGGTCTGTCTTTTATGTTTTGAATTCATTAAGTTGATTCCTATCCCAGGTCTTTTGCATGTGCTATTCTTTCTGTTTGAGGGCTGTAGACCAAACTTTGTCTATAAAGGGCTAGGTAGTAAATATTTTAATGGCTTTGTGAGCCATATGGTCTCTGTAGCAACTATTCAGGTCAGCAGTAGACATTGTAGGGCAAAAACAGCGGGAGCTCACAGGTAAACAGAGATCAGCATGACCAGATTTGGCCCCTTCCTGGCCTCACTCTAGTTTGCCCCTGCCTGATGTGTTGGTGTGATTCCCCATTATTTAGATTTTTTCTGGAGGATGACTTGGCAAATAAGTTAGGATAAAAAAATTTTAAACACTGCAAACTGCTTCTAGCAAGGTAGTTTCACTCCTAGATGTTATTTCTAAATGCTTGTCAGCGTCCACAAAGAATAGGAACATCCCAATGGTATAGAAGATAAATACCCAACCACAGGGGATTTGTATAGTAGAATCCTCTGCAGTTGTGAATAATGCATTGAAGGTTATTTAATAATACAGAACAAGGGTCAGCGAAGGAAACCCAAAACCTATCTCCTGGTTTTGTAAATGAAGTTTTATTGGAACACAACATCACCCATTCCTTTACCCACTGCAGCAGCAGAGTTGACAGAGAGCACATGGCCTGCAAAGCGCTGTCTGGCCCTTTACAAAAAGAAGTGATAATATATATAGTATGATCTAAACGTGTGCTTGTGCATATACAGAAAAAGACTGGGAAAAATGCACCCAAATAGTGATTTTACTCCCTTGTTTTTTTCCCTTTTGTGTATTTTTATTTTTTAAGTTTTCCATAATGGACATGCATAATTTTTTTAAATCTTCATCTGAGGACATGCTTATTTATTTTAGAGAGAAGGGAAGGGAGGGAGAGAGAGATGAAAAGAAACTTTGATGTGAAAAACATCAATTGGTTGCCTCTCATAGGTACCCCAACCGGGGACCAAATGTGCAACCTAAGCATGTGCCCTGACAGGGAATTGAACCCATGACCTTAGAGTTTATAGGTCAGTTTACAGGACAGTGCTTCAACCAACTGAGGCACACTGGCCAGAGTGACACGCACAATCTTATAATAAAAGTTACTGTTTGAATAATAAGGTAGATGAAACCAGTAAGGTATACAAATGAAGAAAAACTAGCGGAAATTTTTATTATAATAACATAAATTTTTTAAAAGAGTTAGAGGCAGGAAAAGTATGAACAATACTATCTAGTTTTATGCACACAACCCCACAGGTAATGTCCATTTCAGATTTCAGCATGTGATACTTATTCAGGAAGCTATTATTTTCAGTTTCTTATGTGCTATTTACTATGGGAATACAAAGGTAAGTACTGTGCCTGTTCTGAATATAAATCTGGTAGGGGTAATAAGATGTGCTCAAATGGTAATAAATGTCATAAGCAATGTACCAAAGGGCCTTAACAGCTTTAATTCTGGTTCGGTGATAGCTAACACCCAAATAAAGGAGTTGTTCAGTCCTGAGTGAGTTGTAACAAGATTATAAAGGATTCTAGTCACATGAGCTAATCTGTCAACTTTGTTTATGGTTCCTTTGATTAGACAAGTTTTGAGTTTTATAATCAAATCTATGTCAACATTTTGCTTTATGGCTTCTGTATTTTCCTAACAGGTAGCCAAATGTCCTAACATTTCCCTCAGATGTAAAGTGTCACATGTATTCTTTTCTGTCCCTCTGTTTATCTTTTATACAGTAGTACCTTGCTGTTTCTAAAATATATATGTATATTCTATTGATTATGCTATTACAGTTGTCCCCCTTACAATTTTTCAATTATAATTTCCCCCTTAGCCCCCCTCTATCTGGTACTCCCCTTCCTTCCAGCACTCCCCCCACCTTAGTTCATGTCCATGGGTCATACATATGAGGTCTTTGCCTTCTCCATTTCCTATGCTATTCTTAATATTCCCCTATCTATTTTGTACCTACCAATTATGCTTCTTAATCCCTGCGCATTTTTCCCCATTGTCCCCCTTCCCACTTCCAGCTGACAGCCCTCCATGTGATTTCCATTTCTATAATTCTGTTCCTATTCCTGTTCCTTGCGTGCTTAGTTTTTTCTTGTTGTTTTTTAGATTCAGTTGTTGATACCTGGGAGTTTGTTACCTTTTTAATGTTCATAGTTTTGATCCTCTTCTTTTTCTTAAATAAGTCCCTTTAACATTTTATGTAATAATGTCTTGGTGATGAGGAACTCCTTTAGGTTTACCTTGTCTGTGAAGCAATTTATCTGCCCTCCCATTCTAAATGATAGCTTTATGGGGTAGAGTAATATAGATTGTAGGTCCTTGCTTTTCAAGACTTTGAATACTTCTTGCCAGTCCCTGCCTGCCTGCAAAGTTTCTTTTGACAAATCAGCTGATGATCTTGTGGGAACTCCTTTATAGGTAACTCTCTGCTTTTCTCTTGCTGCTTTTAAGATTCTCTCTTTATCTTTGACCTTTGGCATTTTAATTATGATGTGTCTTGGTGTGGTCCTCTTTGGGTCCAACTTGTTTGTGACTCTGTGTTTCCTGGACTTGTATGTCTATTTCCTTCACCAAATCAGGGAAGTTTTCTTCATTATTTTTTCAATTAGTGTTCCATTTCTTGCTCTTTCTCTTCTTCTGGTACCTCTATCATTTGGATGTTGGTACATTTGGGGATGTCCCAAAGGCACCTTATACTGTTTTCTTTTTTTTTTTAATTATTTTTTCTTCTTGCTGTTCTGGTTGAATGCTTATTTCTTCCTTATGTTCCAAACTGTTGATTTGAATCCCAGCTTCATCTCCTGTAGTGTTGGTTCCCTGTAGATTTTTCCTTATTTCACTTAGTGTAACCTTCATTTCTGCCTGGGTCTTTTTTTATTTCGTTGCTGTACTCAATGAGTTCTTCGAATATCCTGATCACCAGTGTTTTGAACTCTGCAACTCATAGGTTGGTTTTCTTCATTTTGTTTAGTTCTTTTTCTAGGGTTTTGTTCTGTTCTTTCATTTGGGCCATATTTCTTTGTCTCCTCAATTTGGCAGCCTCCCTGTGTTTGTTTCTGTGTATTAGGTAGAGCTGCTTTGACTCCCTGTCTTAGTAGCATGGCCTATTATAGAAAAGGTACCTGTAAATTGTCTGGGGTGGAACCTTAGGTAATCGCCAGGGCAGGGCAACCTGCTTCACGGCTTTGTGGCTCTGTGTGGGGGAAGGGCTCAGAGAAGGGACCATGCCACTGTCCGGCTTCTGGAAGTTTGCCTAGCACTTGCCCTGTATGACTAGTGTGCCCTTCCAGCTGTTGCCCTGGTGCTAAGTCCCAGAGGGGGTGGTTCTACGCACTTTTTAAGTCCAGGCAGGCCCTTTAAGTGGAATCTCATGAAAATCTGGCAGTTTCTTCAGCCACCCCAACCCCCACTGGTTTTATAGCCAGAATTTATGGGGATTTATCTTCCTGGCACTGGAACCCTGGGCCATAGAGTTGGTCCTGGGTCTGGGATTGCTCACTCCCAAGGTATCCCTCCGACTTTTATCCACCACACGTGAATGTGGGACCATCCATTCTGGCACTGCCACCTCTTGTGGCACATCGATTCTCCATGCCTCTCTGCCCATCTCTGCATCTCTGCCCCTCTTACCCATCAGGATGATGTGGCTTCTTTAAATCTTCGGTTGTCAGGCTTTTATACAGCTTGATTTTCTCACAGTTGTAGGTGTGATTTGTTTTCAGGTCTAGTTGTAATTCTTTCTGTGGTTGCGCAAGGAAGTGAAGCTTTTTCAACACCTCCATCTTGACCGGATGTCCTATGCTGTTTTAATTAAGGTTACATTTCAACTCAGGAAGACTTATTTCAGATTTTGCTCTCTGAAATATTGCTTCATTATCATAGAACTAATGTTAAAAAGCACAATGCACAGCAGATTGTGACTTGTTAATCTGAGCATCAGTAGTCATTAAAGCCAATTTCGACTAATTCCTTTAAATTCCAAAAAAAGGTTGTTTGGTTGTTCCTGTTCATAAGTATTACTTGAATAAAGTTGTTGACTGCTCCATACAGAGAGACACATCTATTTTGTTTCGTATGTCTTAATCTATTGTGCAATAACCATGATGTTTGCTTCTTCTGGACAGTCAGCCTTACAGCCCTTTTGCAACATTTTAAGGACTCTTAAGTAATTCTTTTTGGGAGATGGGAGGGTTTGTGTTCTGATGGTAAACTTTCTAAGTGCTATACTTGCTGAAAAATTTAGATTGGCATTTTTAATCAAGAGAAATGCACAATTTCCCAGGCACATTTCAAAGTTTTATTTTGTATATTTATTTGGACTCTATTTGATTCTGATGTATTTGCTTACATAAGATTTTCTTTTTACTTGAGAAATTTTTCTTTTATTTTTTTATTCCTCACCCGAGGAATTTTTCATTACTCTTAGAGAAGAAGGGAGAGAGGGAAATATCAATGTGAGAGAGAAACATTGACTGGTTGCCTCTCAGAAGCACCCAGACCAGGAATAGTATGCACCTGAACTGAGACTTGAACCCACCACCTTTAAGTTACCAGACTATTCTCCAACCAACTTAGCCACACTGGTCAGGCAGGGCTTGAGAAAATTTTTTGATTCTTTACTTTCCATTAGGTCATTTATATTGGGTTGGCCAAAAAATCCTGTTAGATTTTCTCCATAAAATAAAAGACACATGTTTCATTTTTACCAATAATGTTATTGATTTGGATATTTTGAGTATGTCGGCTATCTGCCACTATTGGCTTCTAGTGAGTAGAGGCCAGGGGTGCTGCTAAACATCTTCCAGTGCATGAGACAGCCCCACAGCAAAGAATTAGTTGGCCAAAATGTCAATAGTACCAAGAAATTTTGCAAACCACTTCTGACACATTTGATCAATCACAATGCCTTCTCCATGTACTGCGCAAATCTTTTTTTGTGTGTGTGTTTCAATTGGGCTTTTACCTTTCTTGAAATAATAAAGCAAAATCTACCAAAAGCGTTGCTTATTTTCTTCCATCTTCAGTATTAAAATGGCTGCACAAAAATTCACCAATTTTGATAAGTTATTTTTAAATGCACACTGATATGACAGCTGTCACAATACAATCTAACAAAATTGTTTCAAGTGAAGTTAAAAATAACTAAGCACTACCAAAGCCTGCACCTAATGGGCACTCAAATGTTAGCTCAATAAAGGAGTGCTGAACTGAGCTCGCATTATAGATAGCTCCATCATCAAATACATGCCTTCATCCAGAAAGCGAGCGGCTAGTTCATGGTGTTTTCAGAAGCTCTTTAGGTTTTGGAAATGTTGTAATTTTATTAAATTTGTATTGGCAGCATGGATTAATGCTTGAGGGTTTTGTTGGTGCCACATAGATGAAATGTACGTTAAGTAGCACATTTTCCCCACAGCTCTCAATGCTCTGTCCTTTGGTTTAATTTAAACACCACTATCTTGGTATAACTTTAAAAAAATATTTCCCAAAGCAAAAATACGTAAGAACTTCTAGAAGCTACTAGAGGATGAGATTATGGAATAAAGGGATTGTCTGGTAGCCTCACCCCTCTTTTTCCAGGTTTGCTTCTTCAGTAAGTGTTCCATTTGCTCAGGAATAACCTAGGGATTGCAATTTTTATTTAGTTTTCATCAACTAGGAATGTGAGTTTTAGCTATGGGCCGTGAAATTTTTAACCTGATTGGTAATTGATGTTTATAACCAATGTGGATATAAATGTAATTTACTTTCACTTAAGATAGGAAGAATATGCCCTTATATCAGAATCAAAAAGTTTCTTTTGCATGTGGTCATTTTCTTCCCATAGCTATGAAACTCTTCCTCATTGACTGGGAACACCCATGACATGTCTATATATAGTCTTAAAGTAGTCTTGAGACTGTGCTTTGGATTGTGTGTATAAACATTACAAAGGGTAAAATTTCACATGTACATTAATGACTTATTTTAATAGTGCTGGCTAGTTTCGGTTACTTTTAAAGAGTCACATGGTTAAATAGTGGCATTTCTCAGGGTTCAGAAGTAAAATAATGTTCACGTCACTGGTTGTGAAAATTCACTGGATTTCTGGGAACCAGGAGTAAAGAACTATGCGACAGGATTTTGCTATCAGCAAATCTGTTTTGGTTTCCTGTTCTGGCCTCTCTACCTATCAGCTACATTAGTACCCTTGCCATTTGTTTCTCCTTTCTTTTACCACAGGAAAATTGTCAGGCCTCTTTTTCTAGCATTTCAGGACCCGCCTGACAGGAAATTTTCTAATTGCCGGAACAGCTGGTAGGAGAAAACTTTGCAGGGGCCTGGCCTTCCCTTTCTAACTTAAGTTTTACGGTCAGAAATTCTTTTCTCACCATCATGGTTTCGTAGCCATGTTTAAATTTCTGTCTTTTCGTGTTCGCTCTATACAGGTAAGCTTTATTTAACTTCATTAAAGACTAAAATGTTTTACTTGATGCTAAGTATAATTATACTAATTAAACAGTTACTTTATATGTTCTTTTAAGACGCTTTTCAAAATTAAAAACCAGTTTTTGTAGCACTTTCAAAGGATTATATTTCTGTTTACTAAAAGTAAGCCATTTACAAGTATTATACGTTTCAAGTCTGGATATTTAGTAAGCTTATTTTTACATTGGCTTTTTAAAGCTGGAGTAATTTTTATCTTGCTAGTGTTTGTAATTTTGTGTAGTAAAACAGATGACTATAACTCTCAATATTAAACCAGGCATGAGCAAAATTATGAACTTAGTAATATTAAAGAGATTGCTATAATATAAGCAATATTTTGATGAATAGAAGAATGCAGATAGTCAAGAACTTAAAATCAGATTTTTGTGGAAAATGGTTCCTTTAAAAATGTGAAGTGTTTAATCAACTATATTTAAGTAACTTTAAGCAAGTAATGTTATCTAACTTAGAATAAGCACAGTTTTCAAAGCATTACTTTGTTAAAATGTGCTTAGTGAATGGTAATTTGCACTATATTTAATCTACAGTCCTGCCAAATCAACTTGATATTTTCCTGTGAGAATTGTGCTATCCTCCTGCTTTGTAAAGAGAATTAAATGTGTTGATTGGGAGAAAACTGTGCTTTTTGTGGCAGTAATTGAGAATATTAGTCTGGAGAACCAGCAATACTGTTTTCTCAAACATGGATATAAAAAGCTGGCTTGGAATAATCTTTTTAAGAATTTGGTTAAATGAAAAATGCTGAGCGTATTTATCATACATTAGCAAATCAAGTAAATTGGATTTGGTTGAATTGTAATATAGAATAAATTAAAATGTGGTTTGTCACCATGGCTTGGATAAGTAGCCTAATTATGTGTCCCAACCAAATAATTTTTATGTATCTTGATCATCTAAAAAAATTAAAATATCTTCTTAAAATAAAAAGCTGTATTGTAGAACTATAGGTTCTGTATAGGGAGTGGTACATTAATTTTGAGTTACTTTTAAGAGATAAATAAAGTATACCTTTTCATTTATAAGGTCTTTATGTCAAGAAAAAAATGGTTACATATTCATGGTTAGAAAATATTTATTGGCTTTTACCAAGGAATATTTAAGTGTTTTACTTCAAGCTTCAACAAATATTTTCTGAAAATACAAATGCCTTAAGAACATACTTCCTGACTCAAGGGAGGGGAGGAAAAAGGAAATTATGTATACAAGGCAGGGCATAATGCCAAATGTTGAATCATTCTTTAAAATCAATTAATATCATGCAGTTTGTTTTTTAATGTTAGCATGTTACACCATTAGGTTTTCTATAACTCGGACAGCATTGATTTCAGTTTCTTTTCTGTAATCTTTTTTACATTTTAAGAACAAAATTGTACTCTTTCCCTCTCGACATGAAAAAAAAAAACATTGTCAATTTTTCCATTAAAGGGCAAATCTTAAAAGACCATGTAAGAGGGAACCTACAGACCTTTTGTTGGTCCCAAGAAACAAACAAGGTGGCTTTCTGTGTGACTTTTTCTTCTGCTATTTTACTGTGATATCTGAAATAACACTATTTATAGAATTCCTAAAATAATGTATTTTTAACTGAATTGACTTTGTGTTATCTATCAGGGGTCATGTCTCAACAGGTGTTTATCTAATAATAAATCTTTGAAATCCTAGGTAAATTCCTAGAGGGCAGATAATGCTTATTTTAGTATCTCTTAACACCCAGCAGTGTACTTGGCTCATAATCTGAATTGCCTTCTAACAAAAACAAATGGACCTAAGAAACATTTTCATTAAGGACCAGGCAGGTAATCAGAAAGAAGTGAAAGCATGAGAAGGGCCTGAGTTTTAGTCCTCTCTCAGACTTGTTCTTATCTTCCTCTCCTTCATGCACTCTCTGATCCAGAGATAGCCATCTCCATGTGTGCTCCCACGCTGGCCTTCGCACTGGCTTGTCCTTTGCCTGAAATGCTGTTCCCTAAGGTGGTTGACTCCCTCACCTCCTTCCAGTCTTTGCTCTAATAGAATCTTTTCAGTAAAGCCTGTCCCGATGCCTTTCTTTAACATAGCAAACTCTCCTTTCCATTCCTGCACTTCTGATCCCTGTTACCCAACATAATACTTTTTTTAACCATGGTATGTATCATGTTCTAACATGAATAATAATAATCATTATTGTTACTATTATTAAGTCTCTCCCCAAAACAGCAGAGATTTTAGTCTTTTTCATTTATTGTATATCTCAAGCACCTAAAAGAATGCCTAGCATGTATTAGGTGCTCAATAAATAAATGCTTCAATGAATAAATGGATGCATTCTAATACATAGCTTAAAGATACTGAACACAGGGTTTTGGGGTGGCAAATATCTAAAGCAGCAGTTTTCAACAGGGTCTTGGGGTGGCAAGTATCTAAAACAGCAGTTTTCAACCTTTTTCATCTCATGGCATTCATAAACTAATTACTGAAATTCTGTGGCGCACGAAAAAATGTATTTTCTGTCAATCTGATAAAAAATAGGTATAATATTGATTCATTCACATAGGGTGGCTATTGTTGTTGGCTGTTGTCATTTTTTAATTTGATAATCTAAGGAAAAAGAGGTTATTGCCCCCGACTATACTGTTAGGTATTGCATGTTTTAAAAATTCTTGCTGTGGCTCACCATTTGAAAATCGGTGGTCTAAAGTAATGGACGTATAACCAGATTACACGTGGTGGTGATATAGAAGAGCTTCCAGCTTCACAATTTTGCCTACAACTAGACCTTCGCTTATCAAGTAAATAAACTTTGTAAAAATACGTAATTTATTATAATTTTTAAATACACTAAGTAAGATTTTCATGGTAATGAATATGTGAGCCTCACAATTATAATGAATATAACTTCTGTCTGTGGTCTACTTCATTGCCAATTTTTTTTTCATAAATTTATATTCATTTCACTGTGTACTTACAGGTAAAAACAAAATTTTACAAAAGGTCAAACTCTAGTTCTGTGTTTTCATGTGACAGATTTATTTCAGTAACAGGTAATTTAGTGACATAAGACGTGTTTGATACATGCAAATATCGGTCTGTCCTGGGTTATCCATGCCTTCAGAAATTTGATGTTTCTCTCTGTGTTGATCTCATTGGATTCCAGGTATGAGCTAGTGGAAGATCACATTTTTGCTCTTCTAGCTATTGGGCAAGATTGCCCAAGCATTAGTAGTATTGTCCTAGTTGAAACTCAAATTCATTTCTAAAATACTCATGATCCTTTAACTTGGAAAAATTAAGCATAATCTGGACATCAAGGTACCAACCAAGGATATTTTGCCTATTATGCTACTATTACTTAACATATACATAAAAGTAGACAGAAAATAGTTGGCTAATGTGCTTAGTAAAAACTGAACTTGGAGGGAACAGGAAAATGTATTGAGGATAAAACAGTGACATGTTTTTGGAACTTGAGCCATAGGCATGGATCTTTTTTATCCACTCCCAAGAACATTTTTTGTACTCTCTGAGCCCCAATTTAGAATAAGATTTTTAAAATTCACGTTTGTATCAAAGAGATTTGAAATGATTGCATTCATTTTGTAGGAGAGAGGGTAAGGAGTAGAGGAAGGTGCCATTTTAATTGAGAAAATGAGTACTTGAACATTTATTTAAAAGTAAGATTTGCCAGAATAAAAAGTTCAGTATAAAGGTAAAAAAATAAAGTCAAGGAAGTCTCAGAAAAATACAGACAAAAAAATTGGAGAAAAAAGGTAAGTGACATAAAGGATTCCATTCCAAACATACAAGGTCCAACTAACAAAGGAGCTGCAAAAAGAGAAACCCTGGGAATGGATGGTAGAAAATTATCAAAGGAATGTTAGAATTCCCCTAGGGGTAAAGCATTCAGGTCTTTAGATTATAAAGGTTCGCTAAGCATCTAGCATTCCAAAGGAAAGAAGATGGATATTTATCTCACTAGTGTGGAATTTCAGAAGTTACAAGGACAGAGAAAATTCTTAATGCTTCCAGAAAGAAAAACCAGGTCACCTGCCAACGAGTGCATATCAGGCTTAGCATTACCCACCTCATCAGCAGCTCTGGTTGCTAGGAGGTGATGGACCAATGGTGGTGACATTCTGAGGCAAGATTGTTTTTATTTTAGAAATTGGTACCAGGCCAAACTATACAAATGTGAAGACAAAATAAAGACATTTTTGGATATACAAGGTTCAGAAAGTTTTCTTCTACATCACCTTTCTTAGGAAGTTACAAGGGAGTAATCCAAGAAAGAGAAAGACACAGAAACAAAAAAAGAGTGGATTCAACCAGGAAAGAGATATCCCAAGATAATAGCTGTGCAGCAAGGCCTAGAAAACAACCAATTCCAATGGGAGGGCAAGAGAGGGCTCTCGGAAGAAGGGAAAATGTGGATAAGGGCTAAGGAAAGATGAAGAATAATGGTCAAATTAACCTCTCCCTCCCCCGAAGAATGATGTGGGGCTGTCAGAGAGAGGAAAAATAGAAAACTACAAAAAATTCATGGAAATAAAAGTTAAAATATATCATCAATTTAAACATTTAATGAAGTGTTTGTTTGTTTGTTTTTAAGTCTCCTTGGATTGTCCTGGCAGTCACTGTTATGGCCCATATGAAAGGAAAGTTAACATACTTCCTAGCCTGTGCTTGACTGACATATTATCATGAAAATGTGGGTGCTGTTGTGTAGGCTTTCAGCTTTTAGAATCAGGCTTTGGAGAGAGCATGAAGGATTGGGTTGTGGTTGTAGGAGAGAATGTTAATTATCTTAATATTAATAAAAATATAAAAATACAGCTAGTAGGAGGTGGGGGGAAGTTTGAGAGAAAGAATGTATGGGCACTATTAGTGTTTGTATATACAGTGAGGAATTAGGATTCTATCCAAAACTGATAGAAAAGACAAGAGGTTTATGTAAAAGTAGTGTAACTTTCAAATAGTGGGGAGGAACTTGATGGAAGCAAGGGGCATAATATAAGTAAGCCCCTCATCTTAATTTTTAAATTGGTAAACATTGTCTTACAATTTAACAAAGTAAGAAATAATTTTTTTCCATGTTTCTTACTTTTGCATATAGTTTAATAATACAAAAAGTACATGCATATACTTTGTAAGCCAATAAGTATACAAGTATTGGGTATATGCTGACTTTTACTACTTACTGGTAAGGCCATGCTACCAAAAGTTCAGAGACAGCCTCTCTAATCAGTTTAGTTAACTTACCACCCAGGAGATACTGACCCATTACAAAGACGAGGAGAATAATTTCATTGGGATGGGTAAGAGCCTCTGACAGTCTCAGTGTGGGGTAATGCTAAGAGCTTTGTTTTAGAATTCATTAGAGGTCAGAAGACTAGAATTGAGACCCAAGTCGGGCAGTTACTTGCTTGTGATCTTTACTTAATTTCATTAAACTTCAGATTATATTGGGGGAGCTTGCAGAGAATTCTGAAATGTTTTTGCTTGCTCTGGGATGTATTCCACTGTGTTATCATAAACCCTCTATGTGGTTGGTATGTAGTCAAAGATTTGCCTTGAAGCCTAAAGATAGACAGTGAAAAAGCACCTGACCTAGGCTTGACACACAGTAGGTGCTTTTAATAAATATCTGCGGGCTTTTAATCTAAATCTTACTTAATCAGTTGCACATATACGTTGTGTTTTGAAAGTTTTAAAGAGGAATTTGATAATTTGCTTTCTGCCTTTCCTAGTTAGGAACAGCTGTCACTCTCAAGCCCTTACACATTGGTCTCATTTGGAGAGAAGTACCCAGGAAGGGTGGCATATCTTAGATTCAGCTGATGCTGGATTCTCCTCTGATACCCACTGCACAGGACTGTTGTGAGAATGAAAATAGATAATGCATTTGAAATGACAAAATAAAGGACTAGTCCTTATTAGGGGATTGTTTTATTATCGTTGCTAAAGTCTTGAGAGTCTAAAATAATTAAGCTGTCCTGAGTAGTAGGACAGTCTACAAACTACAGCCTCTGTCCTGCAGAGTAAAATGGTGGGACTGGATTCCTTTTTTGTCCTCTGACAGGAGTTTTCTTCCTTTTTACTGCTTATTTTCAAAAGGTACCACATTAGGATACCCTGCTATATCTTTCTGAGAAATCTTCGTAATCCCCTATATTGCCAACATTCTGTGAGTGTCTCAGAAAGTGCTAATTGATCTCAAAGATTTACGTGGAATATAATAATAATAAAAATAATTGTTTATGTTTGTATAACACATTTAGAACTAGTAGTACTTATGTACTAGAAAAGTAATATTGTAGGCAAAAAGAAAAGATAGTCTCTGACAGACTTGTAATTTCTGGGTTTGTTTGGTCTTGTTTCATTATAGTTTTTGGCTGTAACACAGAATATGTGTCTTAATTAAATAAGGTGTACTTAATCTGACTGATGATCTCAGGGTGAATAAGTGATTGAAATTCTATGTGTATTTACATATTTTGTCAACCTTTCTTTTTTTCTGACACCTTCCCTTGAATATACAGAAAGGTCCACTGTTTTAAAAATCCTTCTCTTGCCCTGGCTGGTGTAGATCAGTGGATTGAGTTTGGGCCTGCAAACCAGAGGATCACGGTTCGATTCCTAGTCGGGGCTCATGCCTGGGTTGCGGGCCAGTTCCCAGTGGGGGACACACGAGAGGCAGCCATGCACTTATGTTTCTCTCCTTCTCTCCTTCCCTTATCCTCTAAAGATAAATAAATGAAATGAAAAAAAATCGTTCTCTTAATTCTGAGACCTTCTATTTTTCCATCATGCTGAATAGTCACTTTTTCTGTGTCTAATCATCCAAATGTTAAATATTTTTTTATTTAACATTTAGAGTTATTTTGTGTTACAGTTACTCCTTTTTCCCCACTCAGATCTCAGATAGTCCTAGAAACATATCATAATTTAGAAATTTCAAACAGAATAAACCTTAGCATACTACTTCAAATGGCCTTGCTGAGTACAGAAGTCTCCACTTTCACCCTGGAATATTTTTCAACCCCTCTTCCCAATACAGGGTTTTTTGTACATAGCATTGGTCTACGTAATGCAACCACATGTCAGAACACGGCACATTACTCTGATCTGTTTTCAGACTTCTTTACACCCTCTGCCTTCACCCCATGAAAACTGTTGTAATTATCTCCCATAGGAAGAATGAAGACTTGGAAATACTCAGTGCTAATATTACACAGAGGTTAAATTGGCGTATGTGGTAGGCTGGTATTATTCTGCCTCTGGCATTGAACTTGAAAGTATATTTGCTTGGCATGTGTTTTCTGTTTACTTAGTAGATCAATTGAAGATGGTTTGCGTGTATTAATTTGAGGGTTTCTAATATATACTAAAGTTATATTACTTGATTTATAGCTGGAGGAAGTAGCTCTGACTCTGTTTTTTCCCTTTTTATTTGTATCAACAGGAGGAAGGCAGTATCAAAGAAATTGCAATCACACATCATGTAAAGGAAGGACATGAAAAGGCAGATCCTTCCCAATTTGAACTTTTAAAAGTATTAGGGCAGGGATCGTTTGGAAAGGTAAGTCATGAGTATGTGCTTTCTAAAAAGTTGTTTTTGGAATTTGTGTATATTTTATGCAGGAGAGAGACAGAAATATTTTATGAAGTACTACCTACCTGATCTCCCTACAAGCAATATTTTCTGTGTTTCTGCATTTCTCACTATCAATAAGTGTGGGGAAGTTAATAGTCATTCAAAATACATTGAAAATTTTCATAAATTGGCAATACTCACTTCATATTCATTTTATCTTCAAGACCATATAGCCTCTCTAATTGCACTTCTTGAGTGATTAAAAATCACAAAATATGCCCTGGGTACACTGTCCTCTTTGAGTCTTTGTGTAGAATTGAAAGGCGATCTTGCAATGCATATCAGTCTTTTCTGCACAGTGTCTCAAATACTAGCAAGAAGTGAATGGGTACTCACTCCCAAGATTCTAGTATGGGGGGTTACCACTACAAGTATGAAATTTGGGGAGTTACAGTTTATCTTTAAAATGAATGCAAAGGTTGCATTCTATCCAACCATGTTTGTTTTTAATATGAAAAATATTTCCCAAAGCCACCAACTAAAAATTTTCTTCGAGTATTCCTTGCCCCACTGCAGCACACCTCAGAAGTACTTCCTGTACTCACATTTTGAGAAGTATAGTAGTATAATCACTACTAACTACTTGATCTGTCTAGCCCCTTTCTTAGCAAGAGGAAAATTCTGAGATCACATTCAACTTCCAACTTGCAGGGCTTCTTTACCACCTCGCTGTGAGGAAACATTTGAAGATATGCTTTGCAAGCTTTAACACAACACTAGTTTAAGGTCTCTTTTGTGTTTTTATGGGACTAGTTGGCAACTCTTGGCTAGCATAGATGATTTGTTATAGCCGTTAACCTTTCTCAAACGCAAAATGATGCTTTTAATCCAAATATAGAGGCAGAACATAATGGTTGCAAGTTGGACTCTGGTCAGCTAGACTTGGATTTAATTTTTTTTTCTTCTACTTAATTGCTATGTGTGCTTGAGCAAGTTAACCTCTTGGAGCCCCCTTATTTTCCTTCTAGTCAGTCAGCAAGTCCTGTTGGTTTAGTAAATATTCCTGCAGTCATGCCTGCCCTTTCCTTCTCCACTGCCACTCCTCCAGTCTATGCACCACCGTTCCTTCCTAGCTTCTTGAAGGTGCCTCCTAACTTGGGCTTCCCAAATTTGTCCTTGCCTAAAGCCATTAACTTACTTGACAGCCAACATGAGCTAGTCTGATATTCTACCTCCTTAACCTTTTAGTAACCTCCCTTTGCTTTTAGGATAAAGATAAATTCTGCTTTTAGGATAAAGATAAATTCTGAAGCTGGCTGAGGAGTCCCTAGGTCAAGTCCCTGGCTACCTCAACATGGCTTTATATACTTTTCACTATCTGTGTTCTGGCTTCATTGGCCTTCTTTGTCAGTCCTTAAGCACCAGACTCCACCCCACTAGAAAGCCTGTGCACATGCTGTTCCCCTTTGCCTGAAACACTCCGCCCTACTCCCAAGCCTTTCTCATCTAGTTGTTAGCTTCTCTCCTGCTTATGACCTCAAAGAAGTCTTCCCTGGCATCCTGACTAGTTCATATTCCTGTTTTACCCTCTGAACATTGTAAACCTCATCTTTACAGCACTCATCACCATTACAGTTTCTCACTTGTATAATTATTTGTTTATTGGCTGTCTCCCCGACTAGACTTTATGTTCAGTGAGTGCAGGGGCCATGCCTTGCACCATGTGTCAGCATTGAACTAGTAGCATAGTACCTAGCATATGATCGTAGAAAGGAATTAATGAATAAATAATAGTCCTTGATGTCATAGGGTAGTAGCGATAATTAAATAAGGCCAAGTACATAACATCTGCTATGAAATTGTATTTATCATGCAGTGTTTATGGATAAACCCAAATAGAGGGGTTTATTTCTATACATTAGATTTTCAGGGAACACAATACTTAAGTTCCCCAGAGTTAACATACTTCTCCCTGTATTTCTTTAAATACCAAACTATAAATAACAAACATTTAAAACAGGGCGTCTCCTTTCTTACTCATCGTAAAAAGCCAGTCCAAGCCAAGGAAAAAAGGATGACCTGTCAGAGCCTAGAATAGCTTCATGGGGGAGTTCGAAAGGTCAGAAATGCTCTGGTGGGGGAAGATCCAATGACATCTGGGACTGCTGCTGTGTTTGCTGGGAATGCTTGACTGGTGAACAGCCAAAGGGACTGCATTAAAAAGCACCCTGAGCAGGGGCACAAAACTGGGTGGCTCACTTGGTTCTTGTCCTAATACCTCCACTGTAACACTAGGCAAAGTGTTTAACCTCCCTAATTCCTGCTTGGGCAGCTATAAAACAGGCATTGCTTAGTACGCCTACCTCCCAAAACTGTCACGGTGATGTATTACAAATGCTTGTGAAGGTCCTTTACAAACTAAGAAGGGCTGAAAAGTGTTAAGAATGTGATTTCAGAGAAGGATGAAAAAAATTTGGAATCCACAAGGAGAAGTTTTCTTGTACAATGGCATAAAGAAGCTTGATTAGAGAATCTTAAGAGTGAGTAAATACCAGATATATCCTAATTACCTCTACCTAATTAGAATTTATTTCTGTTTAAAAAATATTACCATATTTTGTTGTGTATAATGTGCACTTTTTTGCCCAAATTTTTTAGGGAAAAATAAGTATGTACATTATATATGGGTATAATAGTGGGAATGATAATCCCATGTACAGTGCACACAAAACGTGCGCAGTATACACGGGAGTGTGTTATGCATGGCAAAATATGGTAATAATCTCTGATACCCATTAACATTTGAACATCATTCCATTCTTAGGAATTACCCTGATTAAGAATGCTTTTCTTGCCTCTCTGGCTAGATAGCTCAGTTGCTTAGAGCATGGTCCCAATATCCCAAGGTTGTGGGTTCAATCTCCAGTCAAGGCACATATAAGAAGCAAACAATGAATGCATAAATAAGTGGAACAACAAAGCAGTCTCTCTCCTCTCCCTCTCCCTCTTCTTCTCCCTCTCTGTCCCTCCCACATACCCACCCCCATCCCTCTGTCTCCCCCTCCCCACTTTCCTCTGTCTCTCTAAAAATCAACCAATAAAAAAATCTTTTTTAAAGAGTGCTTTTCTCTTCCCTAGGTTGGCGCACTGCTAACTGGCTGGAAGGAATTAAAGGGTGGTGCATGGTGAGGGGGGCAAGCAGGAGTGGTTTGGGGAGAGGAACACCCTGCATCAGGGTTTCTATGCAAGTTCTGGTACTCTTCAGTTGAATTGAAGTCATTGCCCATTACCTTTGGCATAATTTCTCAAAGTGAGGTACTCTGCCCTAGAATCAGTTGAATGAATGAATGATTCTTTTTTTTTTTCAATTTCGTGCTAATAGTCTGGCATGCTAGTGCAGATAATTGAGATCTGACCCTAAATTAATTCTTCATTGTAATTGTCTCTTCCCATCTGTGACGGCTCAATTGCACTGCTAGAAAAGGATGGGCAGGAGAAAGAATTCAAATTCAGGTCCATTTGCAGGTCTCTAAAGGTTTGATGGAAAAGACCATGAAATTAATGGTCAAAGGAGTAGAGGAAATTTATTAATAGTTTTGTATTATCCATATTATCATGTAACCATGAGCTATTTAGAGCAGGCTTGATTCACTTTATATGAATCCCATATTGTATGTCAAAAGGAACTAAAAATATTTGGAAAATGAAGATGCTCGATACCATACCTAGAAATTGTGTTCTTCATAATTAAGAGTGTGTGATCATTTGGTTTTTGAAAGGTAAGTTTTTACTAAGTTAATTAAATATTTGTGAATAGGTTTCTTCAATGTAAATGTTTTAAATTGTTCTGCCCAGCAGTGAGAAATTTATGTGTTGTTTTCATATATAAAAAAGACCACTCATCAGTGAATAATTATATGAACAGAAAATTGTGGCAATGGGACCTCCTATATAACAATTTTTATGGAATCAGAAGAATTTTTATTTTGTTAAAAAGCAGAGCAATCACCATGTGTGTTATTCTTTAACCACGTTAGACCTTTCTCTAGTTGTTATGTAGCCTAAGGCTTTTTGTTTCTATTTTATATGTTACATGCTCTTTGGGATTTGCTCTTTGGCAAACAACAAAAAGACATCAGAATCTTTCTAGTAATAAATGATACAGCAGGGGTCTTATTTTAACAGTAGTGTACTTTGTGAAACTTTGTAAAACTTATTTTCTCTTATTTAAACACAGGTTTTCTTAGTCAAAAAAATCTCAGGCTCTGATGCTAGACAACTTTATGCCATGAAAGTACTGAAGAAGGCCACGTTGAAAGGTAAGTGCTGTGACTATTTGTGATGTTCATGTCATATAAATAAAAAGATCTCAATAGATATTATGTGACTCCTAGGCCACTTATATTCTCAATCTGTTCCTATTACTATCTTTAAATTTAGACTTTCTTTTAGTGAATTTTTCCTATTGGGCTAGGAATCATATGACTGGTGAGAAAGGAGTTGTCATGTTATGAGAGAAGTATTATATTATAAATTCATCTTGGGTTTAGGCAAAAGAAGTTCAGAATAAAACTGGGTTTGATGCATCTTCAAATGAATGTAATCATTTTGATGTTCTGAAAACTCACTGTTTTACTGGGTGCAAAATAGATTTTATTCTAAGGACTCTATCATTTTTATTTTTGGTTTCCAAATAAGTTTTATTCCAAGCCTTTGATTTTGAAAAAATGTAATGTAAGATTTGGCTCTTTTATTAGAAAATTAACTCAACAGCTTCAAGCCAGCTTTTATTTAGTAAAGATTCATCGTAGATCATGTACACTTGAAGAGCATTTGGGTTATTTTTCATTATTTTTTTCTGTTGTCCAATTATAGTTGTCCTCATTCTTCCCCCATTACTCTCCCCTGTCCTACCAACACCCCAGCTCCAGCTCCCATTGTCCCTGTCCCTGGGTCCTCCATGTCTGTTCCTTGTCTTGCTTCTTCCCCTTCTTTACCCTATTACCCTCACCCATCTGGCCACTGTCAGTTTGTTCTTTATTTCTATGTCTCTGATCCTATTTTGCTTGCTTGTTTGTTTTACTGATTAGGTTCCACTTACAGGTGAGATCATACGGTATTTGTCTTTCACTGCCTGGCTTATTTCACTTAGCATAATGCTTTCCAGTTCTATCCATGCTGTCGTGAAGGGTAGGAGCTCCTTTTCTCTCTGTGGATTTGGCTGTTATAGGCAAACAGTCATTTAGAAGAAATTTTATTTATTTATTTAGGTGGTTGTTGTTGTTCAAGTACAGCTATCTCCATTTTCTCCCCACCATGCCCCCCATCCCCACCCATTCCCACCTCCTACCCTGGAACTTACCCCCTTTGGTTTTGTCCATGAGTCCTTTATACATATTCCTTGATGGCCCTTCCTCTATGATCCCCTAATCTCCTCTCTTCCTCCTCCTCTCTGGTTACTGTAAGTTTGTTCTTTATTTCAGTGTCTTTGGTTGTATTTTGCTTGCTTGTTTGCTTTGTTGATTAGGTTCCACTTAAAAGTGAGTTCATATGGTATTTGTCTTTCACTGCCTGGCTTATTTCACTTAATATAATGCTCTCCAGTTCCATCCATGCTGTTGTGAAGGATAGGAGTTCTTTCTTTCTGTGGATTTAGCTCTTAAAGGCAAACAGTGATTTAGAAGAAATTGCACATAGATTTTGAAATATTTAAATCTTTTATTTAGTTATTCAGTTATTTTACCACAAAAATCTCTAGTTTTATGTATTGATTCCTAATATCATCTTTTTCTTCTTTAACTGTAATTTCCAAAGTTTTAAAAATATTCTAGAAGGAACATTGATGATGATCTTTTATTAATTCTGATGTTATTCTTCCCAATTAGTCACCCACCTTGGCCATTACCATCATTCCAAGAAATTTCACCTTCCTCTATGAATGTTGTTCTTTGCTTTCTTTCTCTTGCTCCCTTCTCAAATATATTTTGTTTCGTTCTTATTCATTCTCTATCCCCTGCCTTACTACTTAACTTAGTTCTTGCTAGGACCAGGGAATTAAATTATATCCACAGTGCCCTATTTCATATCACTACTTTATAACTTTATACTCCTGAATCCCATGTTATAAAACTGCACAGATGGAACTTATATAAGAGTTCATTCATAAAATCAGTAAAAGTATTTTATTTTCATGTATCTAACATGCTTTGTGTTATACGTAATATAGGTAATGGAAACTATGAAACTCTGAGAAACCAAAAGATACCAGGAAAAGAAATAAGTGCCCACTTCCTTTTAGAGAAGGTGAACTGTTGTGGAAGAGTCTCCATATTCCTCTAGCCATCCAGTTAGTTCCATATCCTCAAGATTCCAGTTGCATCTGTCCTTGAAATATTCAAAATTTCGTTTGAAAAACATACACCTCAATGAGTATTCTAGCAAAGAAGAAGAATGACAAAAGAATAAGCTCTATCAGATTTAAAGCTTACTTAAAGCAATAATAATTCAGTGTGTTGTTGGGGCAAATAATACAAACATACAAATCAGTGGAACAAAATAGTAGAAAACTATTTATATTAACTTATATTTATTACAAAAATATTGAGTACTTCCTGTGCTGTATGACAAAGCAGGTATATAAAACAATCAGAAATTAAATAATTATTTCATAAATTTTGTCTGAAATATTCACGAGCAACCAGAAAAAATTAGAGTCTTCTCTTAAACCCTATAATGTAGTAAACAACAATCAAAGTGAATTTTGCAAGTTAACACACCAGAAAATGTGTGAGGAGATATTGAGCAAATTACAAGTTGACGATGTAAAAAATATTTTAGTCTTTCATATAATGAAAAATAGTATAAATAGGAAATCAAGAAATTATTGGCCTCAAATGTTATAAAATATTAATATGAGGAATTGATTAAAGGGTTTTTAACTAGCCAAATCTAGGACAATTTGAATATTTCAATAAATAATGATAGTGACAGATTATGACCCCACTGAATAAAATAAGAATCCATGAGTTAATACATAAATTAATTAATGGAGAACAAGGGAGAGTGCTTCCTCACAGCAGAATTCCAACTGGTAACTGTAAAAGGTGTTATTGAGTTAGTAATTCCTAAGAAATAACATTACAGCATCACCAAAGGATTTCAGAATAATTTTTTTACAGTAGAATAAAAGAAATAAACTTTGGAAAAATGTCCCATTTTGCTGATGAAGAAATGTATATGGTATAATGAGTTATTTCATGCAGTGGAAACATAAATTGGAAAGCACTTTTTTCTGTAAGAACAAAGAGCCATTATTCCACTTGAAAATTCTCATTGTAACATTATTTACAATATCGAGAATGTAGACATCAACATAAATATTGAAAATTAGAGGAATATTTAGAAAATTATAGGATACCATTTAATAGGATATTATTTAAATGAAACATTTAAAATATTATCACAAAAATAAATTTAATTGAAAATACGTAAGTTAACAATTATAACAGATTTGTCTACGATAAGTATGTGAAAGTTCATAGATATAAACTGTAGAACAGACAATAGAAAAGTGAAAATATCTGACTTACTGCAACTGTAGGCTGCTGGGTAATTCTTGATGTGTTCTTAAATTTGAGTTTTGTTTTTATCAAAATAGTATGTGTATAGAGTTTTATAAAATAGCAGTGCTTTTCCTCCCCTCCTCCCTATCCCAGTTCTTGACTCCCAGACGCAATGACTCTTCACCTCTTTAGCTGCTGCTCCTGTCATTTACCTCCACATTCAATACTCTTATATTGCAATTTTTTGTTTTCAATTGGAGACATAATCTGTTGATGTCCTAACATGGAAGACGAGGCTTTAGTTCTCTTACACTACCACTGGCACACAATTTCCCTCTTCATGTTTTGTTTTCATTATTACAGCTTTATAAAAATTGTTTCAGAGCTAAATGATATATTAGTCACATTTCCTTTACATCTTTACTGTATTAGATCTTTTCTAAATTCTGTATCTATCTGTTTCTCAGTTTACTTTCTAGTTTTGGTGGAACCCATCTTCTAGTAGCTACCTCAGAAAGGGTGAATGGATGGTAATTTTTTTATGATTTTGCATGTCTGAAATGCCTTTATTCTGCCCCCTCACTTAATTTATAATTTGGCTGTGTGTAAAATTCTGGGTCAGAAGTAATTTTCCCTTAGATACTTTAAGGCATTTTTTCCATTGTCTTCCAGTTTCCTGTGTTGCAATTACGAAGTTTATTGCCATTCTGATTCCCAGTCCATTGTGTGTAGCTGCTTTTGCTCTTTGGAAGTCTTCAGAATCAATCTACTCTCTATCCCTGGTGTTCTGAAATCTGTATAGTTGTATTTCTTATTGTGGCTTTTTAAAATTCTTCACACTAGGTATGGGGTGCTTCTTTCTATTTAAAAACTCATTTCTTCAGTTTTGGGAAAGTATTCCAACTCTTCTAGTGACTTTTTTGTTTCTATCATATTTTTAAATTCCCTAGATTTTTCCTTGTTGTCTCATTATTTCATTTTTAAAAACATTTTATTGTGGTAAGTATCAAACATTTACAGAAAGAAACAGAAGATAGTATCTATGAAAGATGAAGACTCGTAAAAGAAGTAATATATGACTATCATATACCTAAAAATTAACATACAGATACCTAGTGTTCAAATTTCCAGTTGTCCCTATTGTTATGATTCATTTTTCTTTTGGCATTTTGTTTGAATCAGGCCCCAAATGAGGTCCATATTTTGTAATTGGTTGATATCTCTTTAAGTCTTTTAATGTATGAGCTCTGTCCTCATTTTTTTTCCATTGTACTTTATTTGTTGAAAACACTACTTCCTTCCCCCTACCTCTTTTAAAGCTTCTGGTTTCATGGGTGCCATATGGTCTTCCTTTTCTTGGATATAAATTAGAAGGTGGTTTTTTGTTTTGTTTAGGTTTTTTTCTGTTCTTTACATTGTCTCTCTTTTTTTTTATTTCTTTTTGTCTTTTTATTCTGATAACTATTTCTCATGTTTAGAGCCTTTCTTCAAATGGTTTGGGATCCTTTGCTATCTTTTCCATATGTAAGAGTGAGGTAACAAAAAGCTGATTGGAAAGGATTCTATAGCAAGAATTTGTCTATTACTCATTGGCTTCCTTCCCTTATGCTTAGATTTTAGTTTTCTCTGATCTGCTGTGTGAGTTACCACTTACTCATCTTCTGCTACTGCTTCCTCTCCTGTTCTCTCTGTTCTTGTGAGTTTGTGCATAATTTTTCCATTATTGTAATTTCAATGGCGGTTTGGAAGGAAGTAGAAAGTAAAACATCCATGTTTAACCAGAAGCCTCTTTCCATTTTAAAGTTCCTGTTAATACAATAAATGTGGTCAAATAAAGGTCAGTAGGGTTAGGTTAAGCTTATGGGGATTTTTGTCTTAATAAAGTAGTTACTGAACCTAAAAGGCTTTGTAAACCATTGTTTAAAGCAGTTTCTTAATGCATCATCCTAGAAACATAAACAGTACTTCTCGTTCATTCTTATGTTCAAATCAGGGAGGGTTTAAAAACTAATAACTAGTTTATGAGAAAATTATTTCAGAGGAATGTAGTTGCTTCAACAGCATGAGTCATTATTAACAGTCTCTGTATTAGGATTTAGAATTTAACCAATGTGAATGTAATTGAGTATAAACTGTAATTAAAAAATAAAAGTAAATAAACTTAAAAGTTAAAACTGCTTTATTGAGGTTTAACTGACATATAATAAACACATAAAACATGCCTTTTTATGAACCAGTATATCCTAATCAAAATTGCTGATTATAGGGCGATTTATATTTGTCATCAGGTCTTTACATAAGTAAAAGAAATAAAATTTTAATTATTATACAATTCTACCTTAGACAAAATTAAGGAATTCTTTAGTGAGCGAATCTCACTCTACACTTTCAACTAAAGGAAGTGTCATCAGTGTTGCATGTATGGAAACTATCTCACAGGATAATTATAATAGGATGAAATCATCTTGATCTAGCCCCTCATTCTATAGAGAAGGTAGCAGGAAGCCCTTGAGCAGTGAAAGGATTTAACTAAGGTAACTCATCTAGTTACTATTAGCACAGCCATTAAACTATAGCTTTTGACCCCCAAATAATCTTTTCGTTGTGGTAGAATAATAGAGGAGGGATATACAGTAAATATATTGATGAGTATTTTTGCTGCTTACTGACAGATGGGTCATTTTTAAATGATAAGCTTTGTCAGGTCTGTATAATTTTTGAAGTAGGTAGAAATTTGGAATATATCTTTAAGGTACTGGGAACTTAATCCAAGACTCTATAGGTAGCAATAGGAAAAGGGCAGATTTGAGCTGCACTGGGACAGAATTATCAGCAGGCCTAGGTGATAAACCTCATTCACATAAATTATAGAAAGGACCTATTGGCTCTAAGACACAGGAGTTGTAAATGATAGACACGGTAATGAAATCAGAGGTTGGTTCTGAATTTGATATACTAGCTGGGCAAGTGAGTTAAAAAGAGCTACATAGAGCCCTGGCTGGTGTAGCTCAGTGGATTGAGTGCAGGCCTGTAAACCAAAGGATCATGGTTCAATTCCCAGTCAGGGCACATGCCTGGGTTGCAGGCCAGTTCCCAGCAGGGAACACATGAGAGGCAATCAATCATACATTGATATTTTTCTCCCTCTCTCCTTCCCTTCCCCTCTAAAGATAAAATCTTAAAAAAAAAATTTTTTTAAAGAGCTACATAGACATCGAAAGCAATCGATTTCTATTCCTGGTTTGACCATTTTCAGTCACTGGAATTTCCACTGAAAGTAGAAAAGTACCAGAATGGGAAACATAGGATTTTTTTAGCTTCTTTGTTTATTTTTCCCAGAGGTCTTATTTCTGTGTTTTAAATTTATCTGTAGTCCCTTTAAATTGAAAAGAAAAACCAACTCATCTTTCTCTCAACCCTCCAAAAAGATTCTCTACCATTCTTTCTATTTAATCTATGGTGCAACCATTCAGTCACTGTGGCCTGAAAAATAGAAGTTATCTGTGATTTATCCTTATTATGCAACAGAAAAAAATATAACTATAATGAATGATCATTTTCACCTCCTCAATCCAACACAATTATAGTACTTCTCAGAATGTGTTGTAACCATTTATTAACTTATCTGTCATTCCCGCCAGGTTATGAACTTCTTGAACATTATTTTATTTGTATTTGTCTCACAGTACCTGGCACACAGAATTTTCTCAGGAAGTGTTTGGTTGGTAAAAAGAGAACTTTGCCTGCAGGGTCAAACAGAAATTCTTTTTGACATTTCAAATTGTCCAGAGCCTGGATCCTCCCTACTTCACCTCCCCACTTTCCACACTGATTTGGTTTCTTCCTGTTTATCATGCATGCCTCCATGTCCCTGCTCATGCTGGTACTCCATACCTCAACTTTTCTTTAGGCCCAATCCTTCCCACCCATCTAAATTCCACTTGAACGTTCCTAACCCTTCCTTCTCCCTATAGCCTTCCTACACAAGTAGCACTGATCTTTCCTTTCCTTGAGTTCCTGTACTGCTTATTGCTGGCAGCAAATCATTTTATCTCTTCATCATATCCAGGGTGCTATAGCTACCATTTAATTGAATGTCTCTTATATACCAGGATCTGGGATATACAGACCTTATCCCATATGGTTACACAGCCCCCAGAAGTACAGTGGTGTTACCCCATTATATAGATGAAAGGGAAACTGAGGCTCAGAGATTTTAAGTAAATAACGTGCTCCAGATTACACAGATCTAAATCCAGATCTTTCTAACTCCAGAAAGTCTTTGCTCTATCAGCTACACCACAGTATTTCCTCTCCCTCTCCCCCTCCTCAAATTAGACCTTTGGGAGTATATCCATCGTTCCCCATGTCTGCCACATGTTGTAGGTGCTTAATGAATGTTTGTTGAATTGAGTTGATAGGGGTATTGAAACCTGTTCCCCTTTTTATGTTTTAATATTTCATTAGGATACCTTTAATATTTTTCAAAAGTTGCTTTTTTTTGGTCATTTTTCATAACTTTGATTAAAATACTCGTAAATTTGATGTTAAAGCCAGTATCAAATATGTTCTCTATATTTATATTTATTTAAATTGAAGTGCAGATTTTGTAAATATATACAATTTTTTCTGGTTATATAATTTAGTAAAATTATAGTTATTTTGAAAATTCAAGAGAAAGATGGATAAAAAATGTGTTTTACGTTTTTATAACACATAAGCACAATTTTATTTAAAATAGGCACCAAAGACATTTTGTTTTCAAGATTGTCTCTGAAAGCTATTGCAACTGCCATTATATTTTATAGTTCGAGACCGTGTTCGAACAAAAATGGAGCGGGATATCTTGGTAGAAGTTAATCATCCTTTTATTGTCAAGTTGCATTATGGTAAGTTATAAACCAGCTCCCACCTCACAGCTTCACCTCATCTACCACTCCCTAAGTGCATTCAGATACACTAATATGTATAAATATTTATTTCTGTATATTTATATGTGTTCAGCAAATACACATAATAAAGTCATTGAAATTAAATCATTACTTAAACAAGCTTTAGAAGCTTTATCACATTTAGCTTATGTTTATTTTAAACATAGTATCTGATTGGGTAGCTGTAGGAATAGGTAATAATAATCACTATTATTATATTAATTAATAATAATTTTATAGCCCATATGTGTTAGCCCAACTTAAAAGCAAGAAAGATACCCAGTGTCCTGAAACTTCTATTGACTCTCTCTTTTTTCCAAGGGCATATGTGCTTTTTCTCAGTGGGTAATGTATGGTGACTCTTATGATGTGTAATTAAAGCTAACAAACCCACATTTTTCTATAGTAAAGTGAGGTGGATTCTATATTTTGCTTCATGTTTAAGAATGTCTTTTTCTTTTGGGAATTTTTCTTATTGACCATAATGTTTTAGAGCTATTGTATTCCTGAGAAGACTATTGCCTGCAGAAAATCTAACAAATGTTCTAGTGGTTCCATAAAAGGAAACACTGCATTTAACATTACCACATGGAAACTAAGAAATCAGTGGTTACCTTCTAAATAAAAATCAGTTTATATGTATCTATAATTATTAATTTGCTAAAAAAAGCATCATTTTGAATGAATTGACCTAATATAAGCCTAAAAACCTAAACTATGATGGATTAAACAAAAATTTTTGTTTCTTCATTCAGCTTTCCAAACTGAAGGGAAGTTGTACCTTATTTTGGATTTTCTCAGGGGAGGAGATTTGTTTACACGCTTATCCAAAGAGGTATATAATTAATCTTTATTTTTAATCTATTTATACTCATTCTGTTTCAACTAAAGCATTGTCTTATTCTATACTATGATTAACATATTTTCTCTAGTGACACAAGATTCTTACATTGAAGAATCAGAGTTAAAAGAGTTCTTTTTGTACCTTTTGAATTTATTCTGAAAGTAGGGCCTTAAATCAATTACTTATTTTAGTCTTTTGTCCTGCTTCATTTACTTACAGTCTTTCAGAAGCAACAATATATCAACAAGATACCCTTAAACAACTGGTAGTAGAAAGTCACCATTGCATCTTAAAGATCACTTTTCATTTCTAAGATCCTACTGTGGTGTGGTGACAATGACACAATCTGAACATAGTTGTTACTTAAGAAAATGCAAAATTACTTCCCCCATAGGGTGTATTTTGCATTTAGTAAGTGGTTATTTAGTTGACTGATTTGATAATTTCTGCAAATTTTAATGAAGAAATTGTGGGTAAAATTACATGTGATAGCATATTTATAATTTTTGAATATTTAAACTCTGGGATGGAACTTTAAATGAAAATTACAGACAAAAAGAAAATAAAGACAAAAATTTTATTTTATTTTAGGTGATGTTCACAGAAGAAGACGTCAAATTCTACTTGGCTGAACTTGCACTTGCTTTAGACCATCTACATAGCCTGGGAATAATCTATAGAGACTTAAAACCAGAAAAGTAAGGAATCATGCTACTAAGTTGAATACAATGTAATGTGGTTTAGGAGGTAATAAAAAATAAAATTACTTCATACAACTGCCACAGCATTGCATTAGAGTGCCTATGCTTCACATTTCTGCTAACACTATGTTTTCTCATATTTTTAAATACCTGTTAATCAAAATTTATGCTAATGTTATTTTGCCTTTATTTGCATTCTTTGATTTTTAATGAGGTTGAAATCTATGTACCTGTGTTTATTGGCAGTTTGTATTTTTTGTGTGATTTTTCTGTTTGTGGACTTTGCTCATTTTTCTTTTGGAATGTTATATTTTCCCATTGATTTGTAAGAGACCTTTACAAATTAAGAATTGTTCATATGGAAAATAATGCAATAATAAATAATAATACCAGAATAGACTATTTAGTATACTCACAACTGTAAACCTACTTTGGCCCTACCCTGTATATTACAAATATATTTCTCTACTTTAT
>PVKM010013607.1:0-30066 GCA_004027735.1 Carollia perspicillata
AAGGAAATAGACTTCCAGGCAGTCCAGGAAGCTCAGAGAGTCCCAAAGAAGTTGGATCCAAGGAGGAACACACCAAGGCACATCATAGTTACATTAGCCAAGATTAAAATGAAGGAGCGAATTCTAGAAGCAGCAAGAGATAAGGGGACAGTTACCTACAAAGGAGTTCCCATCAGACTGTCAGCTGATTTCTCAAAAGTGACCTTACAGGCAGGAAGGGGCTGGAAAGAAGTATTCCAAGTCATGAAACACAAGGACCTGCATCCAAGACTGCTCTATCCAGCAAAACTTTCATTTAGAATGGAAGGGCAGATAAAGTGCTTCTCAGATAAGATCAAGTTCAAGGAGTTCATCATCACCAAGCCCTTACTATATGAAATGTTAAAGGGACTTATCTAAGAAAAAGAAGATAAAAATATGAACAGTAAAAGGACAGCAAACTCACAGTTATTAACATCCACACCTAAAACAAAAGCAGACTAAGCAGCCACCTAAAACAGGAGCAGAGCCACAGAAATGGAGGTCACATGGAAGGTTAGCAACAGGGGAGTGGGAGGAGAGGATGGGGAGAAGGTACAGAGAATAAGTAGCATAGATGGTGGGGAGAAAATAGACAGGGAGAGGGCAAGAGTAGTGTGGGAAATGTAGAAGCTAAAGAACTTATGATACATGGACATGAACTAAAGAGGGGGAGTGTGCGTGGGAGTGGGTGTGCAGGGTGGAGGGAAATGAAAGAGGAAATGGGAGAACTGTAATGGCATAATCAATAAAATTTAAAAAATTTAAAAAAAATACATAACATAAAAGTTACTATTTAAGCCATTTTAAGTGTACCGTTCTCTAGCATTAAGTACATTCACATTGTACAGTTAGCATCATTCATCTCCAAAACTTTTTGATCTTGGAAAACTGAAGCTTTGTGCCCATTAAACAGTAACTCCCTAGTCACCCCTGTCAACCACCATTCTATTTTCTGTCATGAATTTGACTACTTTGAGTACCTCATTTGAGTGGAATCATAATTTTTGTCTTTTGTGATTGGCTTGCTTTACTTAGCATAATGTTTTCAATGTTCATCCATGTTATAGCATGTATCAGAATTTTCTAAGGTTGAGTAATACTCCAATGTGGGCATATGTATGTGTGTATATACAGTTTTCTTTACTCATTCATCTGTTGATGGACATTTGCATTACTTTCACTTTTTGGCTGTTGTGAATAAAACTGTTGTGAACACGATTTAAATTTTTGAGGAACTGCCAAGCTGTTTTCCCTAGCATCGGTACCATTGTGTAGTCCTACCAGCAGTGCGTAAGAGTTCCAGTTTCTCCACATCCTGGCCAATACTTAATTTCTGGGGTTTTTTTTTTTTTTGCAGGGTGTGTTTTTTTGGTAGTAGCCATTCTAATGGTTTTAAAGTGGCATCTCACTATGGTTCTGATTTGCATTTCCTTAATATTAGTGCTGCTGTTAATCCTAGTGATGTTGGGCATCTTTTCTTGTTTTCATCGCGTGTTGTGTGTTTTTGGAGACATGCCTGCTTGGGTTTTTGCCTGTTTTTGAGTGCCCAGTTTTTTACAACTAAGTTAGTAACCACAAGAGCTGCTTATAACTTTACAGAACTACCAGAGATATATCACTTTTAATTGCTAACTAAGACTGGTAGCAAGTGAATGAATACTTTAGGAAAATATCGTGTTTTGCCTGTTCTTCCTTTATGTATGTGTTTCATACATCTCTTCTCTCTGTTCCTGTTAATATTATCCTAACCTGCTTGACATCATCTCATGCTTATATTATAGTTGTCTGTGGGTAAAATAATTTTAAGGGTAAAACATATGGTAGGTGCTTCATTTAATAACTGGTATCTTGACAATGGGCCCAGTTCTAACAGAATGGTAAGAGTAGATGGTCATAAATTCCTCTAGTAGGTTTCTTCTTCTTTACCTTTTCCCCTCAATTTGACAAAGATTTCTTATGCACAGGACCTGAGATGTGAGTTTCTCAAGCTGTGTGACAGTGGTCAAGTCACACCAACTTGTCCCTGTTTGGTGAACTAAGTGATTTCTTTGATGTCTCCCAATCTTGTCTATTAAATTTGTTTCTTGTAAATATTTTCAGTTTTTGATTATCAGATGCCTGAATTATGGGAAAACTACATTTCCCATGATAAATCAAGTTTTTAGATTCTCACTAAACTGTTAAACTAGAAAATAACTATGTAACTCTGTTCACTTTGTTTACTTTTACATGTTTCCTTGGACTTTTTAGATCACCATAGCACCAAAACTGGAAATCTTTAAATCCAGACATTCAGTTTCTTTTTCAAGGAATTAACCATCAATAATAAAACAAAACTATTTTGAACTTTAGTGACAGGGTGGGATTTGTTTCCTTCTGAAAGGTAGTATTGCATTTTAACAGCATTTGACAGCAAAGGATAATAAAATGCAATGCTGCATACTTTTAGTTTTTTATTTCTGCTTTTGAAGTTTTATTAAATGCCAGAACATCTCACACACCTGAATAGGGTGATATATATTCCAAAGCTAAATATAAATACCTTTTTTGGATTATCTGCCATTTTTACTTGTTCTTACCTCTCTTACTGCTCCATTGAGAATTCACATTCAATTGATTTCAAGTAGACTTCTAAAAGATAAAACTAATTCTTTAAACCAATTTAATTAATCTCAAGAAATAATGTTATATAGGCTAATGTAGATGTAATAGCAAATTTAAGTGAACCCTTTTTGGATAAAATTTTTGTACTTAATATTTACTGCTTTATAATTACTGTAAATTGTCCATACCTTTTACTTTTCTCTCTCCTGTCACTTGTTGGAAAGTCAGTAGTCAATTATTTATGGATAGTCATTTCTAGGATGTATACGTTTTTTGTTTTCTGTGCTGTAACCATTATTTATACTACAACCTTTTTTCCCTAATGCTCAAATTCTTGAATATTTTAAATAAAAATTTCTCTCACAGACCAAGAAAGTACTTTTATCTTTGTGTTTGTCATTGGGAAAACTTGTTTTAATTTATATTGACCTTTTTCTCCTTTGAGCATTTAATCCGCATTCAATAAAATGTTGATGACTGCTCTTTAGAAGACAGCTGTTTGAAATAAAGTATTATAAATATTCAGCTTTCCTTTCTAAGCATTGTCACCAACAGCTGGGCATCCAGTTTAGCAGAACAGATTTTGCACACAGAGAGCCTGGCATGTTCCTGAATCGGTTTAGTGAAGGAGACAAAAAATAGTTTCATATGGATTGGGGACTTATAAAGACATAGAGCATCTGTTCCTCAGTCAAGTCATAGTCTGGTAGCACTGAATCATGTTTAAAGCTACAAAAATGTGTAAAACTTTTTTCAACCTTGCTGATACTTTTAAGTTCATTATTTGTACAAATACTATTCCTTCAATATTTCCATTGAAGGTATATAAATTATTTTGCTCTTACATATAATTTTTATTAGTGGTATTTTAAAACAATAAATAGTAACTTTTACTAAGATTATACTATGACTTTAACAATTACATTGTATGATAGTGCATATATATAAAACCACATATGCATAAAAAGAACCATTTAGATGTTTAATTATGATTCCATCTTGAAATATGCTATTAAAAACAGTTTCATTGTGAAAATTGCTCTCTTATTGTGTTCTACTTCATGGAAGTAACTTAGAATCTTTATATGTATTACTCTTAAATATTTGGCTGCTTAAAGCATACTAAATTTAAGGTTTCTTCAAATATTTTGTTTGCAGTGTTAGAAGATCACTGAAATTGAATGATCCATTGGAAGCAAATGTAAGTAGTTACTTACGAGTTTGTAATTGCATATGAAGATTGTGTTCTTAATTTTTAAACAGCTAATTTACCTTACTAAATATAAAAATAATGGAAAAACATTGAGACATAATTGTGATTGGTACATCATTTTCTGCATATAATATATTCTTGTTAATCTAATGTATGGAAATTCCTGGCCAGCTGGAGGTTTTCATTTAAGAGGCAAATTATTTAGAAACCTTATGAAATAATTTAGTAGAAATTAATTCACTATATGTAGAAAAATATTCTGCCACTTAAATGCACAAGAAACAATATGGAACAATGGCAATAGTCTAATATACATTTTATAACCTTCTATAATATCTGAAATAAAAACATTAAAAGCATTGTTATATCAAAAATGTAATTACCTCCTTCAGCTATGCTGGCATGATTAAACAATAAAATACACTGTAATAAATTTCACCATGGTTGTCACAATAGAAATAAAATTGTACAGTTGCTATTACTTTTTGTAAATCTAGTCATAGCACCTTCCCAGTGCCGGCATATCATGACATATGTTAGTTTATTATCTTTTCTTACCATTATGGATCTGGATGCAAACACTAATACTGTGATACTTAGGGCCTCAGTAATCTTAAGTGCAAGTAAATTGGTGAGAAAGTAAATTACAACAAATAGCTAGTCAATAAATAGGCTCCTACAAAATCCCATATGAGAGTGCCATTTCAAGAAATGGTTTTATATGGAATTCTTTTTTGGAAGACTCACTACTATTTAACAGTTTACTATTTTAAAAAGTTCCTAGGTGCTTTTTAAAAAAATTTAAACAAAGGTGGAAAAATACTGCAATGCCACTAAAAAAAATCATTAGCAGTGTAATTAGCAATTTAGAGTACCATTATCCAACTTGCTCTGTACAGAATGCAGCTGTGACTGTAATTCTGCATCTGTTTCTTGGGTCAGAATGGTATTTTGGTAGATGAGTAGTCCAGCTTGAAATGAAATACTGTTCTTTCCAGCCCCAAAACTGTTATTTGGGAGATGGCAACGTTATTTGAATGGAAAAAAGTGGTCATTTAGGAATTTATCCTCTTTGTGAAGTACAGTTGTCATCATGGCAGGCTTTCTCTTCTTTTTTTCAAATTAGGATGTATCAAGGTAGCCAGTGATACAGCTAACATCCTGTATTAGAAAAGACATTGTTATGTTTGGCCCAATTCTGTACCTTTAAACCAATTGACTTACTTTGGTACCACATGGGCACCTCCTGCTGTACACCAGCTCTCAGCATCCTAGCCTGAGCCTTCAAAATTTCTCTTTTATTTTTTATCTATTTCTGATATTTTCAGCTTTTGAATTCTACCTAACCATTTGGTAGTAGCTTTATATTCACATCTTCGATTTGATAGCTTTTGCGCTGCTCCTAATACTAGGTTTCCATCCACTCCAAAAAAAACTTAGCCCTTAAGCTGGCAGACCCCCAGGAATCTACCCACATGCCAGTGATCCCACTGAGGCTGCCTTAGCCCAAGCAAAGGAAAAGCAGATATTCAAAACATACAGCTATAGTTCTGAAAGGACATAATTGCTGTGAAGCTACAAAAGAACTAGTAGTAACTTGGTCATTTTGCCTTACCAATACGATGCTGAAGGAAGAAGGTTTTGGTGTCCCAGGAGAGGAAATGGCCTTTAATGCCCATTGGTCAAAGTGGAGCCTGTTTATCCTAATCTACTGCTATTTCCTGTCTCACTGATTATGGTAACTTCCATATCCCAGTGTGCCCAATGCTATAAACCTTCATGGAGATTAATGCTCTATGATGTTAGGGCAAGTCTACAAAAGTCATTTAAAAAAATGATTTTCTTAATGGGGGAAGCAGAGGTGTGGGTCATCCCTTGTGACCTTTCTTTAATATATAGAATACATACTGCAAGTACCACTAGTTCTGAACCTTCCAAATTATTGGTGGGTGGTGATGAAAAGGAAATTTCAGTTTATCATCACTTACAGTGTTTGGACTGCTCAAATCATTGCCCTCCAAGCAGTTTCTTGATGAATTTTCATGAGCAAAGATGAATTATTTATTACAAACTGCCGCCAGTACTGGTCCAGATGAATTTCTAGGGACAACTGGCTATCTGGTCATAGACCTAGCCAGCTTGACCCGATCTCTCTCGGGCCGTCCCAGAGAAGGAATGAGAGCAGCAGGTGCTACAGATGGGAAGGGAAGGAGCGCACTTCCTCTTCAGGCACATGCAGTGGGCATGCTGCTGGAAGTCTGGAATGGCAGCGCAGGTTGGGGGCCGTTTGCCCATTTGGACATAGATTATTCCATCAATATTGGTGGGACACTTCTAAGTCTGATTATTCCCATGGCTTATGCTTGTCTTATCTAAGATAGGGCTTCTGGGCGTTAGGAAATTTTATAGCTCACATTCTGCAGGTTTACTTACTGATCTGGCTCAAATCTACTCCTTTCTTCTCTCCCCCTCCTGCCTCCCCTTTCCTTCTTTACCTTTCTATTGATGAAATTAAGTAAACATATACAAAAGTAGACAAAATAACTTCATGAACTACCATGTTGCCACCACCCAACTTTAACAATTATTAACGTTTTGCTAATTTTCCTTTGCTTACTTATATATATAAACATATTTATGTGTATATATATATGCACAGTCACACGCCACAGAATTACATTTCTGTTAACAATGGGCCTCATATACAATGGTGGGCCCCATAACGTTATAATGGAGCTGAAAAATTCTTGTCACCTAGTGATATGATAGCCATCACAACATCATAGAGCAATGCGTTACTCGTGTTTGTGGTGATACTGATATAAACAAACCTAGTGTGCTGCCAGTCTTCTAAGAGTAACACATTCAATTATGTACAGTGCACAATGCGTAATAATAAATGACTGTGTTACTGACTGATGTATTTATTATATTATACTTTTATCAATATTTTTACAAGCATGCTTTCTACTTGTAAAAAAAAGTTTGCTGTGAGACAGCATGCCGTGTTGCACCAGCAGCAGCCTCATACATCTCATGTTTACTTTGTTTCATGATTGCATCACTTTTTCTTGCACTTGATTTTATCTCATGTCGTTTTGTACAGTAACATTCTGTTCAGGGAGCAGTAGGCTATACCATATAGTCTAGGTGTGCAGTAGGCTATACCATCTAGTTTTTTCTAAGTACACTTTATGATGTTCTCACAAAGACAAAAATCACCTAATGACACATTTCTTAGTATGTATTCCTGTCATTAAGCCACATATGACTGCATATGTATATATGTGTGTACATGTGTATATCTGTATATTTTTTCTGGAACATTTTATAAGTCCCAGTCATGTCATTTCATCAGAACACTATTTATTATGCATTTCTAATAGATAATGTTTTTCATAACCACAGTGCCATTATACCTTACAAAATTAATAGTTATTTCTTTTTTTTAAGATTTTATTTATTTTATTTTTAGAGAGAGGGGAAGGGAGAGAAATGTCAATGTGTGGTTGCTTCTCGTGTGCCCCTCACTGGGGACCTGGCCCGCAACCCAGGTATGTGCCCTGACTGGGAATCGAACCAGTGACCCTTTGGTTGACAGGCCAGTGCTCAACCCACTTAGCTACATCAGCCAAAGCAATAGTTATTTCTTAATATCTTTAACCCAGGTTGTATTCTTACTTCCATGGTTGTTTCAAAATGTTCTTTTTTAAAATAAAATTAATCATGTATTTTTTTACATTACCTTTTAGCCCCCTATACCCCACTCCCTCCAGTAGTCAGCACACTGTTGTCCATGTCTATGAGTCTTTTTTCCTTTTTGCTCAACTTTTCCACCCTCTAACCTCCCCCTCTCCACTAGCTGTCATCCTGCTCTCCATCTATGAGTCTGCCCCCATTTTCCTTTGCAGTGTTATTTACAATTCCTAAGATATGGAAGCAGCCCAAGCGGACATCAGAAAATGTTCTTTTATAGTCGGCTTATTTAAAGAGAAGGATCCAGCCCTGGTTGGGTAGCTCAGTTGGTTAGAGTGTTGTCCTAATACGCCAGTGTTGTGGCTTCAATCTCTGGTCACGGCACACACAAGAAATAACCAATGAATGCATAAATGCGTGGAACAACAAACTGATATTTCTCTCTCTCTCTCTCTCCATATCAATACATACAATTTTTAAAAATAAGTTAAAAAAGGATCCAAACAATGTTTATACATTGTAATTATTCTTATATATTTTAAGTCTTTTTGAATCTTTTTAAATCTCTTTTTCTTATAGTCTATTTTTTTTTTAATAAACTGAGACATTTGTTCTGTAAGCATTTTCCACATTCTGAATTTGGTTGTTTTCCGGTGGTATCCTTTAAATGGATTCTCAATTCTTCATATTTTCTATAAAACTGGTAGCTAGAGCTAAGGACTGGTTACATTCTGGTTCAAATTTCTGGTAAGAATGCCTCATAAGTAATCTGTGTATTTCCTATTACAACACCTCAGGAGGATCAAAATGGTCTGGTTAGTTGTTGAGTTCTGGTGTTGTTACCCTGCTTCCCCCATAATAAAATTTCCCATTAATCTTTCTCCTAATGGATTTTAAAATTCATTTATGTTTATTTCCACTATCCCTTATTTCACTACATTTACAAAATAGTGGTTTCCTTATTTACCTTTTGATTATGAAGAATTTCAAACATAGAGACAAAGATCATGTGCTGCCCGTTGCCTAGCTTCACTAATTATCACAGCAAGGCTAATCTTGTTTTATTTATACTCCCACACACACTTCAGTTACCCCCATACGAGGCTATTTCAAAACAGATCTCAAACATTCGTATCGTCCATAAATACTTCAATAGTTATTTCTAAAAGATGAGGCCCTCTTTAAAACAATAGTATGATTATATCTCTGAAAATTGTCATTCTTGAATCATCAAAGGGACAGTCTTTGTTCAGATTCTCTAATTATATCCTATACTTTTTCACAGTTACATTGTTTTTTGTTCTGTTATTAATTTCATCATTGTTGTTGAGATATAATTTATGTAACATAAAATTCATCATATTAAAGTGTACCCGGGACTTTTAGTATACTCACTGTGCTGTGCAACTATCACCACTAGCTTAATTTCAGAACACTTTTGTCACCTGCAAAAGAAACCCCGTCCATACCTATTAGCAGTTAGTCCCATTATCCTGCTCCCCTCCTCCCCTGCTGACTGCTCATTTGCTTGCTATCCCTATGGATTTGCCTATCATAGACATTTCACACAGATGGAATCATACACTAAGTGGCCTTTCATTACTGGCTTCTTTTATTTAACATAATGTTTTCAAGGTTCATGTTGTCATATTTAACAGTACTTCATTCCATTTTATGGCTGAATGATTTTACTTTGTATGAATGTATCACCTTTTGTTTATTCATTCTTCAATTGAAGAACATTTGAGTTGTTTACACAATTTTTAACTATTGGTTATATTATTTACTTGCTACCCCAATAAGATCACTGAGGTATATTCAGGATGCTTTTATTCTCCATAACTACCGTGAAAATAATAAATCAAATAATAACAAAACCACAGTATTACCAGAACTACTAAAGATAATAATTGTGGCAGCTGATCAGAAGTTAGTTGGTATCTAGGACTCTTCCAGGAACCCTAGGCCCAAATTGTGAAAGGTTTTTGAGACAGCTAATATTTAGAGTTTTCTAGTGTAAATTCTATAATAAGTACTAGTTATTCATAATAATATCTTAGGTGAGATAACCTAATTAAGTGAGTACAAGTTTATAAAGAATTATCTTCCTTTGGCTGCCCTAACTTTTCTTTTGTTTCTGGTTGTCCAAAAACCTATAGTACCTATGTCAAGTATTTCAGTGATAGTATAGTTCATAATAGTAGCAGATCCTTAATATCCCATAAATCATACCGAAGGAAGCCTTAGTTAGTACTTTCAAGACTGTTTATAGTAGGTAAAAATCAATAAAATTCAGGCATCTATTTGGTAGAATATGCTTTAAACAAGATGACAAAGCAAGCTACAATTTGTGAAAGATACTGAAGGAGAACATCATATATATTTGAAATTATGGGGAGAAAATTCGTTTCTTTTTTTCTCCCCTTTTTTTTGGCAGAAAAATCAATGTCCAAACCTTAGTTTTATGAATGTACAAGGTTTGACCTTCTTATAAAAAGTGCACTGGCATTTGGTCTGGTCATAGAATGTTTTTTTAATAGTTGTGGTAAATATCTCTAAGGAGTCAGTAAATATCACAAGCAGTTGTAAATTATTAAAGAAGTAGTTTTGACTTACCCGACTTCTGTTTTCTTTTTCCGAAGGATCTGGTAGGTAGCAGTCATCATTGCTGAGTGGAAAGAATGCCAATCTTCTCTCAAATCTCAGTCATTTTTTTTAATAATTTATTTTTCAGTTACAGTTGACATACAATTTATATTAGTTCCAGGTGTACAACCCAGTGATTATACATTTAAGTAACTTAGAAAGCGATCAGCCTAGTGAATTTATTACTTGTCTGACACCATATACAGTTATTACAATATTATTGACTGTATTCCGTAGGCTGCACTTCACCCGCTCCCCGTGAATATTCCATAACTACCAAGTTGTACTTCTTAATCCCTTTACCTTTTTCATCCATCCCTCAAGCCCCCTCTGTCACCTGGCAACCATCAAAATGTTTTCCGTATCTATTAATCTGTTTCTGGTTTCCTTGTTTGTTTATTTTGTTTTTTTAGATTCCACTTCTAAGTGAAATAAGTCTGGTGTTTGTCTTTCTCTGTCTTTCTTACTTCACTCAGCACAATACCTTCTAGGTCTATCCATGTTGTTGCAGATGGTAAGATTTCATTCTTTTATGTTATGGCTGAGTCATTTTCCATTGTATACATGCACCATTTATTATCCATTTATCTATTTATCTGTTTATCTATTAATAAACACTTAGGTTGCTTCCATATCTTATATCTTGGCTGTTGTAAATAATGCTGGAGTAGATGTATGGATGCATATATTTTTGATTTAATGTTTTGGGTTTCTTTGGATAAATACCAGGAAGTGGAGTTGCTGGGTCCTTCTTTGTGTATTATTATATATGGCCTTTGTTTTAAAGTCCTATTTTGTCTGGAATAAGTATTGCTACCCCATCTTTTTTGTTTGTTAACATTTTCATAAAATACCTTTTTTTGTCCCTTTATTTTCAGTCCGCATGTGTCTTTCCATCTGAAGGGAGTTGCTTGTAGACAGCATATGTAAGGGTCTTGTTTTGTTATCCATGCAGCCATCTTATGTCTTTTAATTGGAGCACTCAGTCCACTTACATTTAAAGTAATTGTTGATACTTATATATTGCCATTTTATTATTCATATTTTTTTATTTTTTCTCTGAAAGAAGACCCTTTAACCTTTATTGTAATAATGGTTTGGTGGTGGTGAACTCCTTCAGCTTTCTGTTTGGGAAGCTCTTTCTGTATCTGTCCTTCCATTCTAAATGATAGCTTTGCTGAGTAGAGTAATCTTGCTTGTAGATCCTTGCTTTTCATCACTTTAACTATCATGCCAATCACTCTGGCCTACAAAAGTTTCTGTTGAGAAATCAGCTGACTTTCTTTTTCATTTCAAATTAGCTTTTATTATGAATTACATTGCTTGAAAAGGTATATCATGAAGAATTTGAAATTAAGTTTTCTGGATAACATAATTTATATTAACATTTATATATGCAGAAATAATTTATACACATAAAACCTCATATACTAGGATGACACTTGGTTTTTTGGTTTTGGGGATTTTTTCCTTTTATCTCTTTTTAAAAATTATGTTTTCTTGTTTATGCTATTACAGTTGTCCCCATTCCTCCCTTTGCCCACCTCCACTCAGCTCCCCCGACTCCCTCAGGCAGTCCCCACATTGTTCACCTTCTTCCCTCCAGTACTTCCTCCCCTCTCCCCTCCGACAGCTGTCAGTCAATTCCATGTATCCATGTCTCTGTTTCTATTTTGCTCACCAGTTTATTTTGTTTATTAGATTCCATCTATAAATGAGATCGTATGGTATTTGTCTTTCATGGAATGGCTTAATAAATCAGCTCACAGTCTTATGGGAGCTTCCTTGTAGGAAACTACTGCTTTTCTCTCACTACTTTTAAGATTCTCTCTTTGTCTTTAACCTTTGGCATTTTAATTATTATGTATTTTGGTGTGGACCTTTTTGAGTTCCTCTTGTTTGGGACTCTGCATTTCTTGGACTTGTATGTCTGTTTTCTTTACCAGGTTAGGAAAGTTTTCTGTGATTACTTTTTCACATAGGTTTTCTTTTCTTTCTTTTTTTTATACAGCCATGCAGTTTTCAAGTATATATCATAATGTGCTTTTCTATAATTCCAGAGGTGAAAGAATAATCTTCAATTTCATTCAAATTCAGTGATTTGTTCTTTTACAATGTCTTTATGAAAGAATAAAAGTAAGAAACTGTCTTTTATAGCAGGTCTGCAAATTTCTCAGGAAAATAAAAACCTCCCTTTGAAGTCTACCCAAATAGCGGGGGTTGGTTAGTATCACAGTAGCACTTTCTCAGCATCCTCCACCCCCCACATCCTCAGAGGCCTGCTCAGCCAGGGACATTCCATCCCCAGCAGGACAACTAGAGCACACCCAAGGCAGCACACCTGTGGAACCTGGCAACCATGAAAAATTTGGCACCCAAGCACCACCCCAGTTAGCTCTCCAGCTATTCAGTTCCTGGGGCTGGCAGCCTCCAACCTGAGAGGCAGCCAGTGTGAGCTCAGTGTGGCATAGAAGGGCTTGCAAAACCAAGATCCCGAGGTCACTTGGTCAAATAAAGGAAAGGTTCAAGGAGTTCCTTTGTAAATCTGTATGAGGCTGAACTAGCTTACCTTGAAGCTGAGTGCCGGTTACACAGGGAACCCAGCAGGGTCTGGCCCTGACTTCCATATCCAGGCCATCCACCATGCCAGAGCAGCTGTGGGCCCAGGTGGGTCTGAACACCAGTCCCAAAGAGGGAGCTCCAGTCTTGAATGGTGTTATTGCAGGAGGCAGAGGCTGTGAGAAGGATGATGCTCCCCAGCAACCACACCTCTCTTGGCCTTTGAATCCTTCTAGCATTTGGTTGCCCAGCGGGTAGGGAATTCACTGCCACTGACTCAAAACTCAGACCTCTGCTCGTTGCTGGGAAGGCACATAGGTTTTCAGTTCATTGCTCCCTCTCTACTTCTTCTGGCACCCGCCACCCCAAGTGCAAATGTTGGTAAGCCTGAAGTTGTCCCAGAGGCTCCTTGTACTATCCTCATTTTTTATTTTATGTTGTTTTATTTTTTGCTGTTCTGATTGGGTGTTTTCTGCTTTCTTTTCTTACAGATCTCTGATTTGTCCTATGCTTCATCTACTGCATTATTGAGTTCCTGCGATGTATTCTTCCTTTAAGTTAATGTATTCTTCATTTCTTACTGGTTCTTTTTAAAATGTTTTCTAGTTCCATTTCTGTGTTTCTTAGAGCTCTGTGATGTTCTCACTAAGTTCATCTGCTCTTCCCCTGAGTTCATTGAGCATCCTTATGATCAGTGTTTTGAATTCTGCATCTAGTAGATTGCTTGTTTCCGTTTTGTTTAGTTCTCTTTCTAGAGCTTTGTTCTGCTCTTTCATTTGGGACATGTTTCTTTGTCTCCTTATTTTGGCAACCTCCCTGTGTTGGCTTCTGTGTAATAAGTAGAGCTGCTAAGTCTCCTGGTCTTGGTAGAGTGGCCTAATGTAGTAAGTGTTCTATAGGGTTCAGTGGTACAGCCTTCCCTATCACCCAAGCTGGGTACTCATAGTGTGCCCTTAGTGTGGGCTGAGTACACCCTCCTCTTGTAGTTGAGCCTTGACTGCTGTTGGGAGGGATTTACCCAGGCCGGTCAGCTGAAAGGATTGGATATGACCACTGACCACAAACCTCCACCCTCCATTGAGAATCAGCTGTGCAGGGGCAGGGTGGTAGTGCTCCCACATGGTCTGTAACTGTCTACTGAGTACACTGGCTCTGGGGTTTCCCAGGTGGTGCAGGCCAAGGTCAGGCCCCACCTGTGTTTTCCCATGGCCACCATGCCCAAGCTACAAAGTGATCTGCAGATGGCTGCAACTCATGCTGGGCTTGGAGGTACCCAGTAGAGGCTAAGCTGCAAATCAAGGCCAGCTTTGCCAGGCCTTGCCAGGTCTGCGGCCACTTAAGAAGAGGTACGAGCCTCCCTGAGGCCAGGCACTGTTTGAGAGATTTTACGAAAGTCTGTGGCATGAGCCAATACAAAATAGTTTGTATGGAAAACCCACTGAAAATGGCCTAGCAATCCCCAGTCTTAACTTCTCCTGTTGTGGGAGACTAATCAGTAGGCCAAGTCCTTCAGTGTTTGGGGTTGGTAGAATGGAAATTCTCAGAACAATTCTAAGGTCACTTTTAAGCATCTTTAAGATTTAAAAGTGTATCTTGAGACAACTTTCAGGGGGGAAAAACTTAGTACGGTTATGCCTTCATATATATCAGTAGGCATATATATTTAAATTATTTACTGAAGAATATTTAATGGGAAAATATGTATTACTCTATGCATAATAATTGTAGACAGACATTTTTTTCTTTTAAGCAACACAGATTACCAAAACAGAAAGAAAGCAAGAGACTCAGTATTTTTAAGGTGAAGGAAAACATATACACATACACACACAAGCACACACAAAGACTTACTTTATGAAAGCTAGAAAATTGTTTTCAAGGAGAAATGTATGATCTACAGTTACAATGTTTAGATATTTGGCAATTGGAAAAAATAAATTTTGGGTGAAAATAGGAAAACAGATCGACATAAATGTACATTAGGGTAGTGACTTTCATTTCTTGTACATACACAGTGAAATAGTTCTGGGCAATAAATCCTTGGAAAAGTAGGGTAGGATTGGATAAATGTCATAGTTTATGACTGAATACATATAAACAGGTGAAAACTCAAGATGGAGAGGTAATAATAACCACCTGATAAAGAGACTTAAAACCCTTTCACCCTACAAAAAAAGATTGTGCTAGACTTATAACTTGATATTATAGTTTGATTTTTTAAAAAGATATTGGTTACATTTGTGGCTACTGTGGGTACATAAAATAAAGAATGGAATGCCCTTGTTCCCTCAATACAAAGTAGTATTTATCATTTAAAATCTTAACTGTAAAAAAAATGATGCTTTAGATTCAGGAACTAATAACAAGATTATTGAAAAATGGAATGCAGCCACTATTTCTGCCATGGTGTCTTGAAAATAAAGAGTAGTTGATATTAGAAAATTAAATAACTATTTCAAGACAGCTACCAAACTAAAGTTCAGTTCCATAATGTTGACAACATGTGAGTCTTCAGAGCTTTCCTTTATGCCCCAAACACCCTATAGTGTCTGTTTCATGTCCAGATTTCAGGTTTTTCATACCTTTTATTTTCACTTATCTAAGCCTCACCCTGTCCCCTCACAGGAGTTGTGCTGTAAGGTTACTGCAGCCTGCTTTGGTTTTCTGTCTCAATTTCCTTAGCACACACACTACCTTAATACTCCTTTGCTGCTGTGTCTGAGGCCAGAGCAACTTCTATTTGCTTGTGTACATTAGTTAGCAAGTGCTGGGTAATTAGTAAGCATTGTGGAAACAAGTTTAAAGAAAATTCAGAAGAGCAAGCAATTAATAGTGTGATAATGGTTTTCGGAGGAAGTGGATGTGAACGGAGACCCAAACCAAAGAAAGACTACATCCCAGGAAAGATAAGATTGAGAGGGCTCAGGCCCACGTGTGTATAGCCGGGTACTTGGACTATAAGTGCCATTTAGTATTGGATGAACAAACTAAGAAACAAATGTGTATAGTGGCTTGGCCAAGTTTATTGGACTTTTATTGAATTTATTGGGGTGACATTGGTTAACAGAATTTTATAGATTTCAGGTGTACAATTCTATAATGTATCATCTGCATTTTGGTGGACTGTTCCTTATAAGTCATTCATTTATCACACATTTTTTTAGTTCTAGGGTACAAAGACAAAGAAATGATATTTTCAGGAACTCAAATTTTAGTGGGGCAGAAAAAACATTAAAAATTTGCTAACTTCAATAGGAAATATGCACAAGGTGTGTGAAAACACAGAGGAGGAAACTGCAAAGGGGATTAGTGTAAGATAGGCCAAATTCTCAAAGACCTTAAATTTCATACTCAATTGTTTAGACATTACTTTGGTTATCAGTAAGGCAAAAGACTGTCTGTGACAGAGCAACTTTGTGAAGGTTTAGGACAGTACTGACCCTTCCTAGGATTTCCCTGTGGGATTTAGTAAGAGATCTGAGAGTTCCCCTGGCCTAGCCCCATAATTATACTTCAAGTTCAGCTGACAGTAAAAGTCAGGATATAATTGGGAGAGCCAGCCATCTCTGCTTAGTTTGGAAGTACGATTTCAGAAGGTAGTAACTCTTTAATGTTAAAATTTTACAAATACCAAACAACTGAGATGCCCTAAAATATATATAAAATTTATACATATGGAAACCTATAATACAATACATAACTTAAAAAAATAGTGTGCATGTTGAAGGTGATAATTGAGTATGTTTAAATTCTAAAAGAAAGAACAAGAAAAAGAGTATTGGTTGAATTTTGTGAGTTCTCAAAGGTATTTTTAAAGATCTGTAATTAAACATAGTATTTTTGTCCCAAATTAATGCTTATTTCCAGTCATTTGGCCCTTCAAAAATCACAAGGAAGAAAAGTATTACAGATTATTCTCCAACAACTGGAACTTGTCAGTTGAGCCCATTTGCTTCTCCCACAAGGTCTAAAGAACAAGAGCACAAAAGTGGACCATCAAATGGTTAGTTAAACATTCTTTTTCACTTACTGTAATATTTTTCTAGTTACTGGTTAAATCAGAATTTTGATTTAATAATATATGGATATTACTGCAGCTGATTTTTCTCTTCTTAAAGAATTCAACATAGAAAATGCTAGAATATAGACATTACTTTGGACATAAATGTAAACTTTCTAGGTACTTACTTTAAAATGCTACTGCAGACTTTGTTCCCTTACCGTCGTATCCATTAAGTAGAAATTATGGCCTGACTGCCTTCAGCTACTATCAATTATAATGGTTACAGATATGCCTCTTAACAAGCTATCCATCATGTGCATAAATTAAAGGGCACATAATTCAGGTACCACTGCACTATACAGTTTAAGAATGATACTCCTAAATATTATTTTTATACATGTTGTCCATTCAGTCTTATCCACACTTTGTATATCTTTATATAGCTGCTTTTATTACATTTCATTCCCTTCTTTCCCTTTACTATTTAAATGCATTTTTAAAAAATCTGTAGAATTTTCTGTAAGCAAATAACCTAATTTAATATGAAATGTTTTACTTTAAAATATTGTTAGTTTAAATTTGACCACATATATTTCTTCTTTGGTAGTTTATTACTAAAATGTTTATTTAAAAGATATAGAAATCTAGACTTCATAGGTTTAATTTTTAATATTGGAAAAGGTTATGAATCAGTGACATGTCAAGTTTCTGTAATATAAAATTTTAAGTAGGCTTAAATTTAATAAAATATATTTTAGATAAGATTAGCCTAATTCATATTTTATTGTTTCACATTTATTGAGTGCTAAGCATATACTAGAAGCTACACAGAAACAAAGAAGTCTTATTTTACCTAATTTGTTGTAATGAAACCTATAATGAGATCTTAAACTTTTGAGTGACTTTTATTTTACTTTAATCAAATGCTTTTTATGTTAAAGCTATTACTATTAGGTTTGCTTTCACAAAAATGTATGAAGATGTACACATTTTTTTCAAGTTCTATAGTTCTGTTTTTTATACATTTTTTATATATCTTTTGTTTAAAATTAAAAATCAGTGCCTTTGAGATGGCACATTTCCATATTGAAATGTGAATAGGTTCTAAGCGGGTATGTACTCAATTTCCATATTGAAATTAAATATGGACTTAAGGGAACATTCCTTTTGCCCATAAAAAGATTGGTCACATGATTCCAGTTGACATTTAAGTGGATAATTATCGCAGATTATAGTACTAAGTAAGCTCTTTTTTAAAAAGTCATATAGCAAGGGTTCCTGGGGAGCTGGTAATATTCAATTTAACCTATATTGTGGTTACACTGGGTCACTCTATAATTTTTTATTAAACTGTACATGATGTGTTTTATATACTCTGATATATATGTCTCACATGCAGAAGTCTCAAAGTAAGAGAATTCTGTCTAGGTTCTTATATCAGATTATGTCATCTTATACATGTTTTACAAATTAAAAGGCCTGACTCTTATGAAGTAATTTAAGTTCCAAATGAAGTCATAACTTCTATTAACAATCCTCATTTTTTAAATATTGTACAAAATATAAGGTATGATTTAAATAAGGACTTTTACCTAACATTTTCAAGGACATTTGAGTTACTACTCACTTCCCATCACACTTGGGGTGTAATTCAAAACCTTATCATGACTTTTAAGGCCATACATCATCTAATACCTGAGCATATCACCTGCCTCATTTTCTGCTACCTTCCCGAGTTTACACTACTTTAGCCATTCTTTCCTGCTATTCGATAATCATGATGAGCCCCTTCCCACCACAAGAACATTGTACTTGCAGTTGTCTCTGGAATACCCTTTCTCTAGATATTTATATGTACATTCAGTATATGTTGAACAATGCGGTATGTGAACAATTTACTTAATATTAAATTTAAATTCATTTCTAGCTATAAAAGGAAGAAAAATCTGATTCTAAGTCTTTCCTCTACTTAGACTCTGCATGGACCATAAATGGGGTGACTGATTCAACCTTATACATTTAAGATGTATATATTATGTATATATATACACACACATGCATTTATCTCATATATATAATATATATAAATATATTTTTTATGTTATATATATATTTGTGTGTCATTACCTTGCTGCCCTCCCTATCCCTTAGCAAATTTCTCCAAACTGTTACGCTTTCAGAGGAGAGGAAGACTGGTACATCTCTTGTTCATCTTTACTCCCCAAAATGGATCAGAGTTATTTTTTTAATAATTAGGGTAAACGGATAAACAATAAATTTGCATAGTAAAAGTAAATACTTATAAATTAGACAATAGATCTGTAGAAATCACTCAGATTGTAGCAGTGTAACAGCACAGAAATACAAACAATATGATTAAAACAATGAAGAGAAATGATAGAAGAAGAAGCTCTGTGTTCAGGTGAAGATGGAGGCATAGGTAGATATGCTTCACCTCCTTGCACAAGCAAAAGAAGGAAACAACCAATTTAAAAACAAAAGACAGCCCTGGCTGGTGTAGCTCAGGGGATTGAGCTCGGGCCTGCAAATCTAAGGATTGCAGTTCGATTCCCAGTCAGGGCACATGCCTGGGTTGCAGGCCAGTTCCCAGCAGGGGACGCATGAAAGGCAACCATACATTGATATTTCTTTCCCTCTCTCCTTCCCTTCCCCTCTAAGGATAAATAAATAAAATCTTAAGAAAAAAACATTTAAAAAATTAAAAAAAAAACAACCAGAACTTCCAGAAAATCAAACTGTATGGAAATGCGACAACCAAGAAGTTAAAGAAGAAACATTCATCCAGACTAGTAGGAGGGGCAGAGATGGGAAGCTGGGGTAGAGAGGACTTGGGTCAAGGCAGCAGCTGGCAGACCAGGTGGTCCCACATTCATGTTCATATAAACCAAGAGGAACAACTGAGGAGTGAGACAGACTACACAACCCAGTGTTCCAACATAGGAAAATAAAGTTTCAGAACCTCTGGATATAAAAACCTGTGAGGGTTGTGGGAGCAAGAGAAGCTGCCAATCTCTTGAAAGCAGGTGGAAAGCCGAGCAAGCAGTATCATTCCCTCTCTGACCCCTCCCTCACATATAGTGCCACAATGCAGCCAGAATGTGGGTTGCCCTGCCCTGGTGAATACCTAAGGCCCCTCACAACATAGCAGGTGTGCTGAAACAAAGAAATACGGCCCAAATGAAAGAATAGAGCAATATTCCAGAGAAAGAACTGAATGACGAGGAGGTAGCCAACCTACCAGATGCAGAGTCCAGAACACTGGTAATTAGGACGCTCACAGAAATAATTGAGTATTGCCACTAAATGAAAGAAGTGAAGGCTATACAAAGTCAAATAAAAATACACAGGAAACCAATAGTGGAAGGAAGGAAACTGGGGCTCAAATCAACAGTTTGGAGCAGAAGGAAGAAAGAAACATTCAACCAGAACCAAATGAAGAAACAAGAATTCAAAAAAATGAGGAGAGGCTGGGGAACCTCCAGGACAACCTTAAACATTCCAACATCTGAATCATAGGGGTACCAGAAGTAGAAGAGAAAGAACAAGAAACTGAAAACTTATTTGAAAACATAATGAAGGAGAACTTCCCCAATCTGGACAGGAAATAGACTTCCAGGAATTCCAGGAAGCTCAGAAAGTCCAGAAGAAGTTGGACCCAAGGAAGCACACACCAAGGCACATCATAATTACATTACCCAAGATTAAAGATAAGGAGAAAATTTTAAAAGTAGTAAGAGGAAAGGAGACAGTTACCTACAAAGGAGTTCCCATAAGACTATCGGCTGATTTTTCAAACTTGTAGGCAAGAAGGGGCTGGAAAGAAGTATTTGAAGTCATGAAAGGCAAGGACCTACATCCAAGACTCTCTATCCAGCAAAACTTTCATTGAGGATGGAAGGGCAGATAAAGTGCTTCCCAGACAAGGTCAAGATAAAGGAGCCCATCATCACCAAGCCATTATTATATGAAATGTTAAAGGGACTTATCTAAGAAAAAGAAGATAAAAAATTATGAACAGTAAAATGAGAACAAACTCTCAGCTATTAACAACTGAACAAACCTAAAACAAAAACAAAAATAAACTACACAAACAACTAGAATAGGAACAGAATCACAGAAATGGAGATCACATGGAGGATTATCAGCGGGGGAATGGGAGGGAGATAGAGGGGAAAAAAGGTACAGGGAATAAGTAGCATAAATAATAGGTAGAAAATAGACAGGAGGAAGTTAAGAATAATATAGGAAATACAGAAGCCAAGGAACTTATATATACAACCCATGGACATGAACTAAAGAGGGGGGGTGTGTATGGGAGGGGGTGTGCAGGGCAGAGAGGAATAAGGGGAGAAAATGGGGCAACTGTAATAGTATAATCAATAAAATACATTTTTTTTAAAGATTTTAAAACTTGTTCTGTTGCTGCCTCTTTAATGTTTTCAGAGATAAAAAGCCGTTCCACTTTTCTCATTGATACCTTTCTACTCAATATTATAGATAATACTTTAAGAATGTTATATTTTCTTCCATAGTACTCAGTAAAGGTATTTTGAATTTAATAAGCACCATTAACATTGTTATTTTTCATCAATTGTTCCTCTAAAGGGCTTCTTCATTCTCCATACTTGTTTACCAATACTAATTTGGTTAATTAAGAGAATAACAGGATTCGATTTGCCTGGTAGCCTGCAAGCTCCAACTTGATCTGGCAATAACTGTTTTAGAAAAAAGTTACTGACTTGTATGTGACACCATACACAAATCATTTGACTCTCTCTGGGTCAATCAAAATTTTCTTCAAATCATAACTTTTGGTTTGGGACCAAATGATTCCTGAGATGTGTGTCGGCTACAAAGTATGTGTGTCTAGAAGCAGCATGATACTAGCCTAGACCTGTTTGAACTTTAGATTAATCTGTTAATAAATAAGCATAACATCACGGGTAAGAGTGCCATCTTCACAGCCATCTGGCTGGGTTTAGGACCTGACTCTGCCACCCACTAGTTTTAGGGCCACTGAGGGTAAATTATGTAAGTCATTCTATGCCTCTATTTCTTCCTCTGTAAAATGAAAATAAGAGTGACTACCTCAGAGTCGTGCAAATTAATTAGTTAATATATGTAACATTTTTAAAAAACAGTGCCTAGCCCTAAAAATACTATGTAAATGAATATTATCATCATCATCATTGGTTATACTTTCAAACATTATGATTTGTTGTAAGCTATCTTCATTAGTTACCGAAGGGGCTCCCTGGGGCCTTACTAGAATGTCCACATACAATTTTGAATATAGCCCATATTTAGTGATGGCATGTTTATTACTACAGTTTTACAAAATTGCATCTAAAGGGAGTCAAGTATTACAACTTTTTGTTATATATAACCTAGCAAGAAAAAGACCATATAGCCTTTTAACATGTTAATTGCTAGTAGAATGGAATGAAATAAAGGAAAGTAGCTATTAAGTAACTAGAAAACTCCTAATGATATATTAGCATTTTACTAACAGTCTTTGATAACTAATGCAAGTGTTACTCTTAGAGACTTTAAAATTCTTCCTACTTATCAATTGGAAATATATAGTGAAAACATAAGTTCTTCCATGGAAAAATTGAGATTAATGCTATTGATTTTATAGGAGGAGATATGACTAATCCTCTTACAATAATAAAACTGTTTAGAAAAGTATTGAATGGGTGAAAATTTAAATAAAGCATTCTTTTATTATTTCTCACCTAACATCACTGATGGGTACAAAAATGTGAAAATTAAACACAAGGTAAAAGAACAGAGTAATTTTAATATTTAATTGTAGAGATTCATTGAATACAGACACCATAGTACAAAATTCAGGGAATTAATTAATACTAATTTTCTGAAATAAAGATTTAATGTGTACTGTGGGTTTTCATTTGTGGTTTTCTACAAAACATACATTTCCAGCTTGATTTTTTCTTTAGAGAGACAGCTTCTAATAGACTTATTTCTTCAAAGTTCTCCAAAATTATAAATGTTACCTTTTTACCCTTACATTTTTCATTAAATAAACTCTTAACCATATTAATTTATTCTGTTAAATTTAAGGATACAGACAAGTCAAGCAATGAAAAGTTAATAAACAAGAGAGCTAACTAGTACTTTAGCAAAATTTCTAAATCCCAAGATTTTTGGCATTAAAGTCTAATTTGAGATGACAGTTTAGTTATAATTTTTTTAGAGGAGGTATAAAGTTCAAAGTAAGTGAGGAAATTATTAATCACCTTCTGAACCAACTTACTCAATGAAATTATAAATACCTGACCATAGGAAATATACTTTAAATAAGTGTTCCCCCTAGTAACAAGAACAAGTATAATTAATGGAATAAAAATTAAATTAAAAAATGCCAACCAGCATTGCAAAGTCTGTTCCAGATTATGTATTTCTTAATATTTAATAAATTACACTTGAAAATTGAAAGAAATTGCCTTCACATTATCTGTTTAACCAATTTCATCTGGAAATATTAGAGCCTTCTGTGGTATAATCCTATACTGTTCAATACATGTAGAGCATTTGGAATGTGGCTTGTCTGAAATGAGATGTGCCGTAGTGTAAAATACACACCACATATCAAAGATTTAGTGTGAAAAAATGATTATCTCATTAATAATTTTATATTCTATGTGTAAAATTATAGTATTTGGGGTATATTGGGTTAAATGAAATATCAAAATTTATTTTGCTTAGTTTTTTTTTCTTTTTTTTTTTCTGGTAGCTTAAAACGAAAGAGGTTTATTCTATCGCAGTTCTGGAGGCCGAAAGCCAAAAATCAGGGTGTCGGCAGGACTGGTTCTTTCTGGAGGCTCTGAGAGAGGGTCTGTCGCATGCCTCTTGCCAAGCTTCTGGAGGCTGCCAGCAAACTGTGGTGTTTCTTGGCTTGTGGCTCTGGTTTTACTTTTTAGAAAAATTTTGCTAGTAGAAGATTTTAAATTACATTAAATGGCTCACGTTGTATTTTTGTTGGAGAGTCAGATAGTTTTTCATGACATTGAACAGTTTTTTTGAAAAGTAATGAGAACATTGAGTAAATAATAGTTCTTGTGCCAGTTGTTGAACAAATGGAACTGCATAAAAATATGTAATAGTGTGAAGGGAGTGTCATCATTTTAAGAAGTGATTTTTCTTTAGTGTTTGTCATTAATAGTAAAAAGTTTGGATTATTCATTCGTTTGTTTATTCATTTAATAAACATTAAAGGCCATATATGTAAGACACTGAGAATCTTTAATTAACTATGCTAATATGTCTTGAAATACTTATACATCAAATATGTTTAAAGTATATAGTGTATATTGAACTATAATCTAGAACAACCAACCAAATGGTTAGCTCATAAAACCATTGTTTACTTGACCACTAGTAGGTGTAAACATTAAGTTCTATATAAGCCCTAGTGGAAATTTTTTTCAAAAGATTGTTTTTCTAGCCCTGGAAGGTGTGGCTCAGTTGGTTGTGCATTGTTTCTCAGACCAAAAGGTCACCAGATCAAGTCCGAGTCAGGGCACATGCCTGGGTTGTGGGTTCAGTCTCTGGTCAGGGTGAGTACAGAAGGCAACCAATTGATGTTTTTCTCTCACATCAATATTTCTCCCCCTCTCTTAACTTCCTCCCTTCCCATCTTTTAAAAAAAATTGTTTTATATAACGTCATCATGAATAAAAAGTAGGAAAACTGAAAATTAAAAATGTAAAATAACTATTGAAAAGTTATAATAACAGTGAAAATTTTTTCCCATAGCAAATTTCAGGATATTTTTTTCTTATTTTCCTTTTATTTGTCTACCCTTTTATTTTCTATTTAAAATTTGGTGATCTGAATTTCATTTAAAATTTGACAATTTTTCCCTTATGTTCTTTTTTGTTGCACATGTATAGGAAAGAGAAAAAAACTGAATCATCTCAGTTTAACCAAGAGAAAGAAATCTACAACAAAGGACGATGAGTAAGTTTGTTGTTTTTGAAATAATATACATGTGTCTTGAAAGAGAGGGGTCATATTTGTTAGTGATAATTTAAGAGAAATTATTTTCTTACAGAAATTAATAAGGAGTTATACCTGAGTTAAAGTGAAATACTTTGTGATGTGCTTTGCAGTGTTCACATGACGGTGATATGTGATACCTTAATTTTAATGCACATTGAGCCCACTTTTCCCAGCTTGTATATAACAGACCAGCTTAGGGTAAAACTGAGGAGCTCTTTTCAGATTTACATGGATGGAGAAGTAATACGTTGTTTGGGAACATAACGCCTAACAAATAGCTGGTTCAATAGCTAAGAACACAGTGAAGCTTGCAGATTACGGAATCCAGAGGAACCTAGAAGGCTTACATGCCAGCAACCAGCTGTTTTCATGTTGGCTTTCCAGAGGTCCTTTGGATGAAGTCATTATCTGCAGAAAGCTGCTGCCTATGTATTCTGGAAAGAAGATTCATTCATTGAGCCTGGAGAAATTGAATTAAGGAGGACAGTGATCAAATATTCAAACTAATTTATATGTTCAGCTCATTTACCCTTTCAGCTGTTATCTTCTTTGTGCCACACAATATCATGGATGGGCGGAGATGAGGAAAATGAAGTTGCTACCCATTGGAAGCTTGTGGTCTTGTGTTAATATACCTACTCTGACTTAGAAGTGGGTAATGTTTCAAAATGTTTTTAAACCATTTGAGTGAAACTTAGAATGAATTTTCCATACAAATGGGGTTGTAATTTGTGCTTATACCTCCAGGTCAGGGTCTCAAGTGGATTTTTTCCATAATGTAGCTGAACTACATTAAAAGATGGAAAGTGAGTGCCATTTAGAGTATGGTGAGGATGCAGAGTTTCTCAGAGAAGTCTTGTTTGGCATCTCCTACACTAGCCCCATACCCCTTTATCTGTTTTCCCTAGCCATACTTCCCCCAGCTCCAAATATTTTCACATGCCCTGTCCCAACATACTTTTGTTATAAATTACTACTCCCTCCTTCCCCTATTTAAAGTTCTCATTTCCTCAGTGAAACCTATCTCAACTAGATATTACTGTATTTTGCTGTGTAAAATGTGCACCCATGTTTTTGGCCCAAACTTTCAGGAAAAAAATCTTTTAATTTTTAAATTCATTGTATGTATGTATGTATGTATGTATATTTAGAAACATCACCAATTATATCATATTCCAGGCATCATTTTCCATATGAATAATGTTATTGCTTTCTAGAGTTACACTTTTAACACATAAACATAAATAAAAGAATTAAAAGCATTTATATAGATATGGAATTAATACTACCCACATATAATGTGCATCCTTATTTTTTCCTCAAAAATTTGGGCAATAAAATATGGATTATACATGTTAAAATATGGTGAGAGGAAAGCATTTTTTTGTTTAACTTACTATATTTTAAAAGAAGCAATATATGTACATAGTAAAAAAAAGTCAACTTGTACAAAAGGACATACAATGAAAGCAAATAGCAAGCAATGGTATTACTTATATGTAGAATCTTAAAAAATATATATTCATAAAACTGGTGGTTGCCAGGTTATAGGGGGATAGGACAGATGTTATTTAAGTGTACAAGATTTGCAACCAGTAGTAAATAAGGCCTAAAGATCTAATGCACTGTATAGTGAATGTAGACAACAATATATTTGTATTGTAATCTTCAAATTGGCTAAGGCTAGAACTTAATTATTCCATCCATTAAAAAGAAATGGTAATTATGTAACATGATAGAGGTGCTAATTAGCACTACAAGGTAGTCATAGTACAATATGTAAATTTATAAGTTAACATGTCATATACCTTAAATTTACACAATATGTCAAATATATATATATTTTTTAGAAACTTTGTTTTCTGTAAACCTTACTTACATTCTGTTAGGAGTTTGTGGAAGAACAGCTTAAGACCACTCAGTGGTTGTTCCAACCCATTCAGTGATCTGGAGATATATTTCAATTAAAAAAAATATTGAAAAAGAACAAGAAAGTCAGAGGACTTACACTTCCTGATTTCAAAATTCACTACAAACCTACAATCATTAAAACAGTATGGTTCTAACATAAGGATGGGCATATAGATCAATGGAGTAGAATTGAGAGTCCAAAAATAAACCCATACATCTACAGCCAAAGTGATTTTGACAAGGGCGCCAAGTCCATTTAATGGGGAAAGAATAGTCTCTTCAACAAATGATGCTGAGGCAACAGGATTTCTACATGCCAAACAATAAAGCTGAAAGAAAACAAAAACACTAACTTGAAAAGACATATGCACCCCCATGTTCATTACAGCCCTAGTTACAATAGACAAGATATAGAAACAACTTAAGTGTCTATTAATGGGTAAATGGATAAAGAAAATGCCGTGTGTGTGTGTACGCATACAAACACAATGGAATATTATTCAGTTATAAAAAGAATGAAATCTTGCCATTTGCCACAATATGAATAGACCTTTATAGCATTATGCTAAGTGAAATAAGTCGGACAAAGAAAAACAAATCTCACTTATATGGGGAATCAAAAAAAAACAAAAACAAAAACCAAGCTCATCGATATAGAGAACAGATTGGTGGTTGCCAAAGATGGGGAGTACTGGGTGGGGGAGACAGGTAAACAGGTCAGTCAAAGGTATAAATTTCCAGGTGTAAAACAAATAAGTCATGGGATGTAATGTACAACATGGTTACTGTAATTAATAATACTCTGTTGCATGTATAGAAGTTGCTGAGAGTCAATCTGAAAAGTTCTCATCATAAGAAAAATAATTTTGTAACTATGTCTGGTGACAGGTGTTAACTAGACTGACTGTGGTGGTCACTTTGTAGTACATACAAATATCGAGTCATTATGTCGTACACCTGGAATTAATATAATGTTCCAGGTATACATTCAATGTACAATAATTGATATGTCAATTATACTTCAAATGAAAGGACAATATTAAGAAAACAATAGTTGGACCCTACCTCACACTTTATACAAATATTATCCTGTCATAAAAAGGAATTAAATTCTGATATGTACTACAACATGAACCTTGAAAACATATGGTAAGTGAAATAAGCCAGACACCAAAGGATAAATATTGTACAATTCCAGTTACATGCAGTATTTAGAACAAACAAATTCAAAGAGACAGAAAGTACATTAGAGATTAGAGTTTGAGAGTTAGTGCTTCATGAAACAGAGTTTCTATTTGTGGTAACAGAAGTTTTGGAAATAGTGTTGATAGTTGCATATCATTGTGTAAATAATACCATGAAACTGTACACTTTACAGTGATTAAAAGGACAAATTTTATATATAGTTTGCCACAAAAAGAAAATTTTTCTTAAAAATAAAACAACAGCTAAACAAAACCTCCCTGAGAAAACTTTTAAGAATATAATGGAATAAATAGACCTAAACACAGAAAAAGAATTTTTGACAAGGGGTGTCATATTTTTTATATTGTCCAGTTACTTTTAATTTAACCAGTCTCAGGAGAAAATGTTTTTAATTAACTTATATGATTAGCTGATATGCATAAGAATCACCTGGAAATGCATATTTCTAGGCCCATCTAGAGATATTTTTCATCAGTAGGTCTTGATTACAGCCTAGTGCTTTGCATTTTAACAGTCTCACCAAGGAATTCCGATTGTAGTGGTAAATGAATTACACTTCAGGAAGTATTGTGTATGGTTACAAACATAGGTCAGAAAACCTGGGTTCAATCCTGACTGTGCCTTTTTATGTAACCCTGAATAAGTAATTTCTTTGTGCTTCAGTTTTTATATTTATAAAATGGAGATAATACTAGTATTTTTTAAAGATAAAATAAGATATAGCTTGTAAAGTAACAAGTATAGTGCCTTGAACTTAGAAAGAGTTACAAAAAAATAAGTTAGCAATGTATTTTATTACAATCCCACTATCATCATCCAAAATAATCAATTTACATAAAGTTAGATAAATAAAGGTTCATTGACCTCTTTACCTTTTTCTGTAAAAAATAAAATTTCTTACACATAGTGACCTTCAGCTAATTTTTTAGCAATGGAATTAATTAAGAGCTCATTTGTGGCCTTCGAGAGTAGAGTGTTAGTAGAGTCGTAAGGCAGAGATCTGAATAAAAGGGCTTAATTTCAGTACAGAGGAAGTGGAGGTTAGCTTAGACCATTATTTTGAGCAATGGTTTGTAGAAAATACAATATTTCCTAAATTGAATAAAAGGGAAGCTAAGCATTATCAGGGGCCCAGCAGAATCACATATTTATAGTATTAACCATCAGTACTGCTGTAAGGTTTCTGTAGCATTCACAGCTTAGAGTGAAAAACCACGTAGGTAGGAAGTACGGGATTGCACATGAGAAAGATGTGTGTGGCAGAGGGTTAAGGGGCTGAGGTATTTAACTTCCTTGTCTTTTTCTTAAGTGTTCCCAGCTTTATTGAAATATAATAAATAAATAAATATATTTAAAGTGTATAGTGTTATTGAATATATGTGTACATTGTGAAATAATTACCAAAATCAAGTTAATTAACATATTTATCACTCAGTTACCTTTTTCTCTGGTGTTAAGAATGCTTATGATCTACTCTCTTAGCAAACTTCAAGTACATGATAAAGTGTTTTTAACTATAGCCACTATGCTGTACATCAGCTCTCCAGGACTTATTTATCTTACTATATAAAAAAAGGCTTGTACTCTTCAACCAGCATCTCCTTGTACCTCCCACCCAACTTTCCTCGGTGGTTTAATTGAATTGAACTGTGAAGTCTGTGATTGGAAGTGAAAGGAAAACCGAAAGATAAGCATATTGCACTTGGATCTAGGGATGGATGATCATTAGATAAGGGTTTTTTATATTTGTTCATTCACCAAATATCTGTTGAGTGCTTACCATACTACAGACACCATGCTAGCTAACTTGAGTTTTAACAGTAAGATTGGCAGTGTCATTGCCTTCATGGAACTTAAAATTTGGTAAGTGTCGCAGCCCGCTGCGGCAGGGGGGCTCGTAAGTCAGGGTGAGGGATGTATTATTATTATTACTAATAATAATATTAACAGAGAGGTCCAAGACTCTGCTGGTCATGGCGAGTTTATTGAAAGAGCGCAAAGCTTTTAAGCACCGTGCCTCAGAAGCTACAAAGTGTATCCTTGAGATAAAAACTTACAAGTTCCCAGGGACAAGGTTCTCATTAGCACATACTTTCCTCGCACCTGCGGAGAAGGGCCCATGCCCTCCCCCTGCGCATGGGAACAACCAGATAATTAG
>PVKM010013608.1:0-30083 GCA_004027735.1 Carollia perspicillata
AGAGCTGATTTAAGAAGTAACACCTATTTGTAAATAAAGTAAAAACTAAGTAAGATATTTGCCTATTTTAGGTTTCATTCAAAAGAGCCTCTTTCATTCTTGGTGAGCTAGCTATGTGAAGTGATACGATCAATTTATTTTTATTCGCACTGTATTTATCTATTAAAATCATTCCTTAAATTTTTATAATATATGCCATATTAAAATATTTAAATATTTACAATTGGAAAAATGTATTCTATAGTCAGTCATCTCAGTGCTATGTCTTCAATTTCATCTTCTATAGAAGTAACTGCTTTTACAGCTTGTTTATTGTTTGCATTTCTTAATCGGTGTCTGCTTGGATTAAAACTTCTTCCTTCGGTAAACAAAAAGTCATCTTCATCATGTTCCCTGCTGCTTCTGCCTCCAGGGGGAAAATTTAAAGGGTCCAAGTCTCCTCTGCTAGCGGCCTGTGAATTGCGGCCACTGCTTTTAGAGGAAATGGTGCTGCTGCCACTCGCACCAAATAGCTGTTCCATCAGATTAGCTTTTCTCTCTTTTCTTGTAGTTAAATCTACACTGTCTTTGCTAAGTTTCTCTACACTGTTTCTTTGGAAATCCAAAAGGCCATTTTTTTGGCTAAATGGATCTGACTTCCCTGATGTTTTTGCAAATGAAGGCACATAGCTGCCAAATGCAAGCTCATTTGGAGACATTGGGCTTCTGATGTTTCCTGGATTCGGACCATCTCCTTTTGAAGTTATAAGACTGATGTCTTGAAAGTGACGGCCATTGAATAATCTCTCTGAGTATTCTGAGAACATGTATGTTTTGGGGCTTCTCTCTGGGGAGTAGAGTTCAGATTCCAAATCAGGTAGCAATGGCAGAGGATGACCTTTTAGATTCCGAGAATTATGGAGTTCCCTGTTGATGTCATTCAGTTTGGCAAGCAGCAGGTCTTTCTTCAGTCTTTCTTCTTCCTCTTCTTCTAATTTGTCTGGATTTTGAATTTGGTACATTTTCTCTTGATATCTTCCAGTTTCCAATGCTGGCTTGGCTTCTTTCTCCAGCACAGATGTCTTTTCTTTTTGCTTTTTAGAAAGTTCTTCTCTTTCCCATTCTGTATAAAATAAAATTTTACAGCAATCAATATTTTTAAACAGGAAACCTCAACTCTCATTTTTACAAAACAAGTTTTTATTTAGTTTGGGTATTAACACTACAGTGAAAATGGACACCATAAATTTCATATCTATACTTGATATTCTGGGATTCAAAAAGAACATACTTAATGTGTACTGTATTTAAGATTCCCTTTCCCATTTAAAGAAAAATTTTGTTTTTCAATTAAAGGATGGGGAAGAAGGTCCTCTGCCTATTTTTTATACCTGATATAGTGCTGCGCACTGAATGGAGGGTGGTGGCATGGATGGAGAAAAGACTTCTATTTTAAACTTAAAAATAAGTTTAATCTCTGGATGTCATACCCTTAGAAAGACACATCACTTATTCAATATTCTGACAGATGCATTATCCTGAATCTAATTAAGAGAAAACCTCAGATAAACCTTAAATGAGGAACATTCTATTAAAAAACAAAAAGGGTCTGTATTCATCAGGAATATAAATCTCACAAAATATTCTTTTAAAGGTAAAGAAGCTATTCCAGATAAGAAAATACTGTAATGGACAATACTGTGTCAGCTGATAAATGTAGTATAGATAGTCAATAAGAGAAATGGGTTGTATCAAAGTTAAATTCCCTGAGGTTGAAAACCATACCAGAATGACATGATATAAGAGAATCTCCTTATTTTGGAGAAATACACACAAAAATATTTTACGGTATGGGCATGAGATATACAAGTTAATCTTAAACAGTTCTTTGGCCATTATTGCTGCTTTGCTATAATTTTGAAACTATTTCCAAATAAAAATAATTTTAAGTATTAAAATATGTAAGGACACTCTACACATTTGGTAATTTTAGTAAATGACATACATTCTCACTGATGTCAGAGACCATTTCATATAGACTCCAGGGGGGAAAAATCAGTCAAAAAGGACAAAGAAAGTGACAGTCTATTACTTTATTCCTTTTCCTGGTACCTAGACAGGATTGAACGTAACACCTAATTTTCTATTCTATAGTTTAACATGTGAAAGCATCTCCCTTTGCACATTAGCCAAAAGTGATATCAATATAGCTCCCATTCAACTGTTATATTGTTCTAAATACACACACACGTATGTACACTAATTCAAGTAACAATTAGTCATGATTTTATGTTTCATTAACTTTAAGGGGGAAAAAAAGGATTTCTCTGTAAGCTCCTATTACATAACAGGGTACATACATTCAAAGGCTTAGTCTCACCTATACCTTTAAGACATTTTATCCAGATGGGAATAAATTTATTACTGAACTCCATTTCTAGTATCTGAAACCATGTGAGTTAGTTCACTAAACTTCCGCACTAATGGTTGATTGAACACATTCAAGATTTACTTTACAAGTTAAAACCAAAGAAAAATTATAGAAATATATATAGGACCTCATAATTCATTGATTTTAATGCTTGGACTAATCTACACACTAAAGAGTTTCAAGGTCAAGCCAGTAAAGACAGTTGTACTTCAGTTATATCTTCATTAAGCTTTAGTTAATATACAAAAAAAAATTTCCCCTTTGTCTGAATTTTCTGAAGGTAACTTAGTCCTTATTCCCTAACCCAAATTGCAACTGAAAGATACTTTTCATTTTTTTCTTTCTTTAGTAACTTCATTCAAATGCTGTGATTCCTGATAGAACACCCGCTACCACTGTTATCAACCTTTTCTTGTTCTGTATGTCCAATTCATTCTTCAGTTGGGTGATATTAGGGGAAGTTAACCCTTTCTTTCCCAAGGGAGGCTGACTCATCACATGAAACCCTTACCATCCTGTAGTTTCTCAGCCCCTCGTTTTACAACATGGATTCCTTGATCTTTAAGAAATTTTTCTTCTCTTTGCATAACTGGGCTTAGAAACCCGGCTTCTTCATGCTCATTTCTCTCTTCAGATTTCAGGTCCTATCACGTATTTAAAAAAAATTCAAGTTCACATGAAGAAAAAGGAGAAGAAGCTATTTAAATATTTTAGATTTATCTCCTATTAAGCATGATACCAACTAAGTTAGAAATTAAAGCAAATTTCCAATTAATAAATCAGTAAAGTAAGACATTACCACCCTTAGAAATCTGTGTGCTTTTGAAGCATCTTTCATATTTTAGTTAAAATTTTAAAGAAGCATTTCAAGCTACATTAAAACCAATATAACAGAAATAAAGTCAATACCCTACATAAAATTATAGAGAAGTTTCAGAAGTATTATTGCTTTGTACATTTCACAAAAAAATCTGATTAATTCAGTTAACCAGAAAGGCTATTAACTGACTATAAGGGCCAACTGAGGTGGTATTAAACTATAACACAGGCAGAGAAAATGGAATCTTTGGATTTTTACATGGACGCTTTCAGTTTATACTAGGATATGAGTCTCACCTATACCTTTAGGCTGAAAGCGTTCAATTAATAAATTTTGTAATATTTAAGTCAAGTAAAAATATAAACTTAAATTCCTTGTTTCATATGGTCTCTTTCACATGTATAATTTTTCTTAAAAAGAGTAAAATATCTGTTATTAGTAGACGTGGGTAGTAGAACATTGTCCCTTAGTATCTATGTTCCCCTTCTTCCTTTTAGTTACAAAAGATCTTGGGCTGCTCAACTGGAGACTGTACTGACTAGCCTCCCTTGCAGCTAGACAAGACCAATAGGGTATGAATAGAAGTATGTATACAACTTCTGATCACATTTGTAAAAGAAGAAAGTGTTTGCCCTTCACTTCCTCATTCTTCCTTCTGACAGGGGTGGTGAGCCAAGCATAGAGAAGAGGACTACATCCTGTAAGATGGAAGAGTAATAAGACAAAAGATGACTACCATGAAACAAAACTTTCTGCCTATTCTGGACTACGCTTTGACCTTTAGACTATTACAAGAAAAAGAAACTTGTATTTTACTTGATCCATTGTATTCGGAGTCTCTTTCCAATAGCAACTTAACCTGTACTTTAACCAACACAGCTCCCATTTGCTGAGGCTCTTTAAAGTGGCAGATCAGTCTTAACTTAACAAACTTTGTGATTAGTTATTACCATACCCTGAAGGGTAATGCTCCCCCATTTTATAAATTGGGAAATTGATGCTCCAAGAAGTCACACAATTAATATGTCAGAACCAGAATTTAACATAAAAGCAATGCTAATTCTAAGGCTATACTCTTTTTATTACACCAAGCTACTGTTCCTCCTGCTGAAACTTTTATCATCTTAAAGTTAAAAATTACTATTCCACAGTTTACCCTTCAAAAAGACCACTTAACATGATCACTAGTCTCCATGATAATGCAAATACAGGAAGAAATACAGCAGATACAGCTAACTTGTCTAAATTAAAACAAAATTAAGAAACAAAAAACTAGAGTACACACGGGAACCAAATCAATTCATCCTTTCTGTTTTATACAAAAAGAGATCTCAGGATCATGGAGACACTTACAAGGCACAGAAAGATAGGGTTATATAAATGCGATGACTGTCTGGTACACGTCTCTTTTGCATTTTAAACTAAACACTAAAGAGAAAAGTTTCTTAGAGAAAAGGACCTTCCAGTACTCAGAATACACGTCCTTTTACATGAAGGTCCAACACAGACCCACTGCATGCCACTGTTAACTTGAATGGTATGAAGTCAGATTCCACTACAAGTACTTTGCTCAGCATTTAACTAACTTGTAAAATTCTCCCCCAAATTACATGTAGTAAAATTCTAACAAATCATTTGAAAACTACTGTAGTTTGCTTTTAAACACAAAAGCAAGGAGGGTTTTGAGACTATCTCGGTACATACAAGGTAGGAAACTTAGTACATTTTTCTTCTGAAGCATTTGAAAGATACAAGGTGAACTAAGAGGCAATGTGAAGAATTTAATAAAAATACACAGATGGTACCTGTGTCTTTGAAAGGCTAGTTGCATATTTACAGATAGAGCATTAGTGTCACTGCTAAAATTTTTAAATGTTATTGATATTGATATTGTTTTAAGAAAAACTTCAAACCTAAGGTTCGGTACCTAATCATATTGCTAAACTCACCAAAGTAAGACGTTTGGGTTCCCATTTGTTTTCATAACACATAACTCTTTGTGGTGTAATAGGAAATTCTTCCAGCTTGAAGTCGTCACTGGTTTGTACTCCTTTTGTACATTGGTATGTAAAATCACACTGGCATGCAGCTACCATGAAAATTATAAAATAATTTTTCTAATTGTAGTAAACATTGCTAAGATATATGGAATTCAGCTGGTATATATATTGACCATCTAAATGAGATAATGCACGTTTTGCTCAGCTCAATGACTACTCACCATAGCTTTTGTTTCTAGGATTTACTGTCAGTTATGTAATTTGATGACAATTCTCACCAGCAAATCCTATTAAGCTTTTATATAGTTAATGTTTTTAGATTTTTATGATTTACAGAAGAGGGAAATTATACTTTTGTTTAAAAAAATATAAACATATGTATGACAATACCAAAAGTATTTATTAGTGAAATGAAATAGCTGGATTTTGCTTCATAATACTTTGTGGGGGGGGAGTAAAAAAAAATAGATAAGATTAGTAAAATGTATAATTAACTATTAAAGCTAGGTGATATATAAATAAAGGTTCATTGTACCATAATCTCTAGTTTGGGGTATGCTTATAAAGAAAACTTTAGAAATTATGTAAAATATAACTTTTATGAACTCAGGGGAAAACTTGAGAAAGTTGAAAGAATTTCCAAAAGCTAATGTTAAATATTAAACTAGTCAATAGTTTAAAGGAAACTTAAATTTGTTTCAATGAAGTTCTTTCACCTTTGCCTTCCTTGTATTTCAGAATTTATTTTGTTGTTAGTAATAGCTACCACATGTTTTTCAACAACAATAATAGCTACTATACCATTTTTTCTTGATACATATTCTTTTTCTTTCTTTGGAGAAGACTTTGGTAGACGATTAGAATATATGTTTTTTATATCCAGTTCTCTCTCCTTTTCCTGAAAATAAACCCAGTACAATTAAGTGCACAGAGTCTCAGTTTAAAACAGAAATTCTCACCTTGTCAACTGGTATTTTACTTACCAAACTGGAATATACCTACTTCAGCTTCCCTTTGTAACTACCTAACTATAGAAAGGAACATCTCTAGGATATTTAGGTTTAGGCAGAGCAATGATTCTCCCTACAAAGTCCAATATATACTGGCAGTCAAAAAAAAGAGAGAAAAAATAAAGCAACATTCATTTTCTTCCCACTTCTACCTGATTGAGCTAGTATTGTCCTAAACTGTCTTCCAGTTTAAGCAACAGAGACAAATAATTCAGTTAGTGTTTCTCAAATGTGAGTTATAAATTATTAATGAGTTAAAATTTGAACTTTTAATTTTATTTATTTATTTATTTTTAAGTCTTTTTTTTTAAAAGATTTTATTTCTTTATCTTCAGAGGGGAAGGGAAGGAGAGAGGGAGAGCAATATCAATGTATGGTTGCTTTTTGTGCATCCCCTGCTGGGAACTGGCCTGCAACCCAGGCATGTGCCCTGACTGGGAATTGAACCACAATCCTTTGGTTCTCAGGCCCGCGCTCAATCCACTGAGCTACACCAGCCAGGGCTAAACCTTTTTTAAAAAAAAACACAAGTGTTCCAACTGAATTCTATGTAGCAGAAAGAAAGAAGGAGCTCCTACTCTTTGCAACAGCATGGATAGAACTGGAGAGCATTATGCTAAGTGAAATAAGCCAGGCAGTGAAAGACAAATACCATATGATCTCACCTTTAACAGAAACCTAATCAACAAAGCAAACAAGCAAGCAAAATATAACCAAACACACTGAAATAGAGAACAGGCTGACAGTGACCAGAGGGGAGAAGGGAGGGGATTATAGGGGAAAAGGACGAAGGGTTTGAAGGAACAAGTACAAAGGACACATGGACAACAACAAGCTGGGGGTGGAAACAGGGGAGGGAAGTGGGTAGGGCTGGGGTGGTGGTGGGGGGAGGCAGAAAAGTGTACTTGAACAACAATAAAAAATGTTTAAAAAAAGATGCGTGTGCAATACATTTTATTATTTTGAAAGGAAAGAGCCTAAATAAAGATGTTCAGAAATCCTGAAAACAGAAAAAAAAACCACAAGTGTTCTTGACCATTTTGGGGCTATAGATTTCTCTGAGAATTTGATTAACAAAGTAAAACTTCTATGTGAGATAATGTATAAACACTAAGTTTTTCACAAAATTTCAACACAAATAATCTCAGGAGAAAATTAAGAACAGCTGTTTTAACAAAATTAACTTGATTTGAATGCTTCCTCTGAGTCTACACACTGTGAGAATTAAGGGCATTATTTAAAATAACTTTAAAATTAATTAATTGTGGAATTATCTGAGGAAGAACACTGGATTATTTAACCATGCAACAGAAAAACTCTAGTGCCCATAATTTTTTTACATAATTTTTAACTTCAGTTATATAGTACCTCTTAGTGTATTCAGTGTTCCATTTTTGACATGTGTAATAGTGGTTATATCAACAAACCTTTTGTTTATAAATGCCAAAGATGGTACTGGATTTTGTAAATGACACTGTACCACTTACAAATATAAAAATTAACAATACTGTAAAAATATTGAGTTTTCATCTAATATATTACATTTGATTTAAAATAAAGTGCTTACCTTCAATTTGCGCTGTAACTGTTGCAACTTATTTTGAAGAACTTCATTGTCATTATGAGCATCACATGCCCTTTTCCTTTCAGCAAGCAACTGTCGTTGGAAACTGTTACTACTCAGTTCAAGGTTTTTCGTTAGTTCCTAGGATATGTGTACAAACACATTAAAATAGTACTTAAAAATAATGAAACAGCAAAACATTTCACTAAGCATCAAAGTGATTTTTTAGTAGTACTGTAGAAGACATATAAACCAGGTTGCGATTAGTGCTTCTAAACAAAATAATCTGTGAAATAGACTGACCAAACAATTTAATACTTAGATACATTTCTTTCTTTGTTTTTCTCAATGATTTATAAATAATCTTAAGCATTTGTCTGAGGCATGCATGGATAGTCACTTAAGTTAGGAGCAAAAAACAACTAAGGGCTGTGATGAAAATCATGGCTTTCGAGAATCATTGTTTGGGCAAACAGATATGAAGACAACTGTGCAAAATTACACAGCACTATTCAAGGTGCTGAGATTACCTTATAAAATATCTCTAAATAAGGACAGTCTGGTCTTCGAAATGTTCTATGAAGTTTATAAGAATTTATGTTAAAATATTTTATTTTAGATAATGTCAATATCATGGTGGTGTGAATCATTCCTTTCTTTCCTCTCCCCTTTGACTTACAACTAATTGGACATCCATAATTGAACAAAAGTGCCCCTCTGCCCAGCACACCAGGATACTTGAGAGATCCATCCATCTGTATACCCAGAAGTGGGTGGCCTGGCTCTCAGAGCAGGTTGCAGAGCCAGGAGAGTGGCAGTGGCAGCAGAGTTAGGCCCACACAGCCTTTCTGGCAGAGGACATGGAGGGTAAACACGGTGAGTGGAAGGTCTGCCCTGCGGTGCGTGCTGCAGCTGGAGGAACCCACTGCTCTCTCTGAGACGAGACCATAGTCACTAGGTGGCGGAAAAGGAGAGAGAAGAAGGCAGATACAGAGAGATGAAGAAGTATGTTCCCTTCTGTGTACCCCAGGATATTGGCAAAAAATCTACCCATAAACCTCTCGGACTCCCTCCACTGGAGCATCCCCCTGCATGAGTAACACCCAAAGCTTCACACGGACCCCCTCACTCTACAGCCACCATGGTTTTTTTCTCTTCCAGCTTTTTTTTTTTTTAAATGCATGAGCTCCCAACCTTAGGGATAAGTCAGCTTTGGTAAGAGAAACCAAAATGTGTGCTATAGAACCACCTTCTAGAAAACAAAAGAAGACTCCTAATTATGAACCTATTGAACTGTTAGAATAAAAATGAACAAAAGTGTTCACTACTTCAGATGTGGCAGTAGGGGGACTTTTCATCAGACACAATGAAAATATACGGTAACATAATATCACAAAAAGAAAATGACAATTTCCGAACAATCACATCCCAAAATAGGGAATATTGTGATCTCACTGATAAAGAATTCAAAATAGTTGTTATGAAAAAATCTAATGAACTACGAGAAAACTCAGAAAGGCAATACAATGACTTCAGGCCAAATTAATGGATAAAAAGAGTACTTTACAAAGAGTGCAATTCTAAAAAGATATGAAGAATGCTTTTACAAAGCCCTGGAAAGAGAGCAGATCTGATGAAAGAGAGAATAAGCAAGCTTGAGGATAAGAATTTAGAAGTGATTCAGGTGGAACAGGAGAGTGAACAAAGATTTTTTAAAAGTTAAGAAACTGTATAAGAATTGTCAGACTGCATTCACAGAGCCACCATTAGATTAATGGGTAAACCAAAGGGAGAAGAGAAGAAAAAGGGAGCAGAAACTTAAAGACAAAATAGCTGAGAAATTCTCAAACCTGAGAAAGAAACTGTACATTCAAGTCCATAAAACTAATAAAACACTATATTATCTCAACACAAAAAAGACCTTATCCAAGTCATTTTATATTAAAACTGTCAAAAGTCATTGACAAAGAAAGTACTTTAAAGGCAACCAAATGGGAAAAAACACTTTAGTAATCTACAAAGGAACACACATTAGGCCATCAGCAGACTGCTCAGCAGAAACTCTGTGGGCTGGGAGAGGATGGAAGAACATATTCAAAGTATTGAAAGATTAAAAGTACCAGCCAAGAATACTCTATCCAGCAGAGTTACTCTTCAGATACGAAGGACAAATCAGGCTTTTCCAAACAAAAGCTGAGGGGGTTCACCACCACTAGACCTGACTTATAAGAAATGTTGAAAGAAACTCTTCAAGTTGAAGTGAAAAAAAAAAACTATACAAAACTCTGCTTAGGGTGATAGGCAAAATTAGAAAACTAGAAGTCTTTTTTAGAATAGAATGGTAAGGAAGAGAAGATAAAAATAACTTTAACTACAACTTGGTAACAAATCACAGCATAAAAAGATACTTGTGACATCAAAAATATAAAAGAGGAGAGGATAAAAAGATGGAACACTTACAAGTGAATAAAAATAAATTGCTATCAGCAGAAAAAGAACTATTTTATTTATGGAGTGTTTTATGTAAACATCATGGTACCACAGAGCAAAATCTAGATCAGAGATATGCAGCATAAAAAAGGGGGAAACTGAGCAAATCACCATGGAAAACTACCAACTTACAAAGGTAGACAGAAACAGATGGAAGAAGAAACAAGGAAAAGCCAAACCAGAAGACAAAAGATAAATTGGTAGTAAATCCTTACATATCAACAATCAACTTGAATGTAAATGTAGTCAGTTTACCAATTAAAAGGCAGAGTAGATGGATGGATAAAAATACAAGACCCAACTATATGTTGCTACCAGGAAACTTATTATAGTTCTAAAGACACATACAGGCTCAAAGTAAAAGGATGGAATATGATATTTCAGGCAAACAAAAATCAAAATATGGTGGGCAGAGCCATACTTATATCAGACAAAACAGATTTCAAGCCAAAAAGGATAACAAGAGGCAAAGAAGATTACTGTGTAACAACAAAGGGGTCTAATATCAAGAAGATATAACAATCAATCGTAAATATATATGCTCCAAACAGCCAAGCACTGAAATACATTAAGCAAATACTAATGAATTTTAACAGAGAAACAAATAATACAATAATAATAGAAAATTTTAATACTGCATTTTCAGCAGTGGATAAATTTTCCCGACAGAAAATCACTTAAGTAAATGTTAGAATTAAACCGCACTTTAGAACACCTGGACTTAAAAGACATAGCAGAAGACTCCATTCAACAGCAGCAGAACACACATTCTCAAGGGCACACAGAACATTTCCCATGATATATCATATAATTGGATACAAAACAAATTCAGCACATTTAGGACTGAAATCATGCCATCCATCTTTTCTGACCCAAATGGCATGAAACTGGGGATCAAAGTGAGAGGAGATCTACAAACAAATGGAAACTAAACAACACACTTCTAAACAACTATTGAGTCAAACCCAAAAAAGGGAAAAGATTATCTCTAAAAGAATAAAAATGGAAATACAACACACAAAATCTTGTGGCATGCAACCAAAGCAGTTCTGAAAGGAAACTTATAGCAATAAACTCACAGAGTAAAAAACTAGAAAGATTTCAAATAAACAATGTAACTTTACACCTCAATAGACTAGACAAAGACCAAATTAATCCCAAAGTTAGAACAAGGAAGGAAAAAATAAAGATCTGCAAAATATAGCAGAAACAAACAAAGGGAAGTGGCCAAAATGGGGAAAGGAAAAAATGAAAGAACAGGACAACGTTCTAGAAAAGAACTAAATGAAATGAAGCAATCTACCAGACACAGACTTCAAAACACTGGTTATAAGGATACTCAATTAACTTAGGGAAGCATACAAGAACACAGTGAGAACTTCAACAAAGCAACAGAAACCAAAAAAAAAAAAAAAAAAGAAATAGTCAGAAATAAAGAATATGCTCTGACCAGTGTGGCTCAGTTGGTTGTGCATCGTCCACAAAACAAAATGTCAGTGGTTTGATTCCTGGTCAGGGAATGCCTGGGGTGTGGGTTCAATTCCCAGTTGGGATGTGTATAAGAGGGAACCGACTGATGTTGCTCTCTCACATCAATGTTCTTCTCCCTCTCTTTCTCCCTCCCTTTACCTCTCTAAAAATGAATAAATGAAATCTTTAAAAAAATGAAAAATACAACAACTGAACTGAGGATACATCAGAGGAATCGAGAGCAGATTAGACAAAGAGGAGGACTGGACCAGCAATCTATAACAAGATAGGAAAAAACACCCAACTGGAACAGCAAAAAGAAAAAAAATTGAAAAAATAAGGACAGTTTAAGGCACCTCTAGGATAACATCAAACATACCAACATGTGATTTATAGGGGGACCAGAAGAAGAAGAGAGAGAGAGCAGGAATTCAAACTCTATTAGAAGAATAATGACTTAAAACTTCCCTAAACCTGGATAAGAAAATAGACATAGAAGTCCAAGAAGCTCAGAGATTCTCAAAGAAGATGAACCCAAAGCAGCCTACATTAAACATGTAAGTAAAATTCTCACTGGCGAACGTAAACACTTAATAAGCAGCAGATTAACCCACTGTAAAAGTAGTATAAAGGTTAAGAGGCAAAGTAGGAAGATCATGAGTAATTACAACAATAAATGAAGGAACACACAAAAGAAGTAAAAAATAATAAACATATAAACATGGAGGAGGTGAGTAAAATAAGGTAGTGATTTCGGAATGTGCTGGAACTTAAGTAACAATCACGTTAAAATAGACTGATATAAACGTAACTTGGTATCCGTGAAGCACATGGTAACCACAAACCAAAATCTGTAAGAGATAGACAAGAAATGAGGAGGAATCCTGACACAACACTATAGAAAGTCATCAACATACAAGAGGAGAGCGAGAGAGTAAGAAAAGGAAAAGAGAAGGATTTTTTAAAAAATCAGAAAATAGTTAACAAAATGGCAGTAAGTACATACCTACCACAAATTACTTTAAATGTAAATGGATTAAATGTCCAATCCAAACACATAGGATGGCTGAATGGATCAAAAAAAAAGACCTGTACTTATACTTCCTACAAGAGACCAACTACAGGTTGAAAGACACACAGAGACTGAAAATAAAGGGATGGAAATAGATATTTCATACAAATAGAATATTTTTTAAAAAGCTGGGGTAGCATTACTTAGATCAGACAAAATAAACTTTAAACAAGGGCTGTTAAAAGAGATAAAAGAAGGGCATTTCATAATGATAAAGGAATCCATCCAACAAGAGGATATAACTCTTATAAACATCTACATACCCAACACAGGAGCACCTAACTATATAAAGCAAATATTGACCAACACAATGGGAGAGATCAACAGTAATACAGACATAGTAGGGCACTTTAACACCCCATTGACATCAATATGTAGATAGATCATTTGGACAGAAAAATCAACAAGAGTCATCTTAAATGACACATACACTTAATTGGTATTTCAAATGACACATATAGACTTAATTATATTTTTGGAACATTTCAACCCAAACAGCAGAATATACATTCTTTTCAAGTATACATTAAACACTTTCCATGATAGACCGCATGATAAGCCACAAACAAGTGGCAATATTTAAGAAGATTTAAATCATATCAAACATCTTCTCCAATCAAAATTATATAAAACTAGAATTCAAGTATAAGGAGAAAACTGAAAAACAAACACACACAAGGATCAAAATATACCTGAAGCAAATGAAAATGAAAACATAATGACCCAAAATGTAGAGGACACAACCAAAATAGTTCTTAGAGAGAAATTTGCAGCAATATATGTCTACTTAAAGTAACAAGAAACATCTCAAGTAGACACTTTATACCTAAAGGAATCAGAAAAAGAACAAACATAGCTCAAGTTAGTAGAAGAAAGGAAATAATAAAGATCAGATTGGAAATAACAGAATAGAGTAAAAAAATTATAAAACCAAGTACTGGCTCTTCCAAAAGATAAACAAAATTGACACACCTTTAGCCAGACTCATCAAAAAACAATGAGAGATGATCCAAATAAATAAAATCAGAAATGAAATAGAAGTGACAACTGACATCAAAGAAAAACAAAAGGCTGTAAGGAAATAATAGGAAACAATTATCTACCAACAAAGTTTACAGCCTGGAAGAAATGGATAAATTCCTAGAAACAATGTTCCAAGGATGAATCAGGAAGAAATAGATAACATGAACAGACCAATAACTACTACCAAAATCAAATCAGTAATCACAAACTCCCAACAAACAAAAGCCCTGACCAGATGGCTTCACAAGAGAATTCTACCAGAGATTCAACTAAAAATTAGTACCTATCCTTTTCAAACTCTTCCAAAAAACTGAAGAGGAGGGAAGGCTCCCAAACTCATTTTACCAGATCAGCATTACCCTGTTCCGAAACCGGACAAAGACCCTACAAATAAAGAAAATGATAGGTCCATATCCCAGATAAATATAGATGCAAATATCCTCAAAAGTTTATTAGCAAACCAATTCAGCAATACATTACAAAGACCATACACCTAGATCAAGTGAGACTTATTTCTGGTTGAATATCTTCAACCAGAGGATATTCAAGTTTGGTTGAATATCCTCATATCGATTAACATGATATATCACATAAACAAAATGCAGTGTAAAAATCATATGAAAATATCAGTAGATGCAGAAAAGATTTTTGACAAAATCTCACTTCCATTTATGTTTAAGCTCCCAGCCATACAGTAGTTCCTCGGTACTCATTGTTAATTCGTTCCGGAACTTGTAACAAAATCCAAAACTGCCAAGTACCGAACGATGAAGCATCTTCCCTTGCAGAGTGGTGTCATGACCCACACAAGTTCTAGTAAGTGTAACAAGTCCCAAGCAAGCTCTGAGTGCCAAAACATTTTTTTCTCATCAAAATGTGACAGCACAGGGTTTGACAAATTCTGAGGCTGATGAGAACTGAGGTATGACTGTATTAAAAACACCTAATACATTGCAAAAAGCTAATTTATATATAGTTCTGACTTTCCTTTAGAGCTCTCTCAGCAAACTTTATTTCCATACTTTTTCCTTAGCTTTGCTTTCCAAAGTACATGTCAATTACTAGAAATTCTAAGCCTTAACTCAAATGTTCTGTTTCATTCATATGTGTGTGTGTGTGTGTGTGTGTGTGTGTGTGTGTGGCAGATAATATCTAATATAAGTTCCTTGTGTATCACTTATGGGGCGGCACCCTTTTCCTCTTCCATTTCAAGAAAAATAATATTTTTTAAAAATCTGTATTCTCAGACTAGTAACTCAACATTCTTCCACCCATATCTCATATATGAGTTTTTATTTTGGGGAGTTAAGAGCACACCTGCTCCAAAATGTCCAAAGAAATAAAAACAAAACATTGTTCACATGGCATTTCTTATATAATAACCCCAAAATGTCAGTTTTAAATGCTACAGCTATTATGTAGTATTTCAATTTAGAGAAGCAGATAATCAAATAGTATATTTCCCCAAAATAACTATGATCCATAGAATTAAACATTCATCCATTAATTTGTGGCCCTTAAGGTATACAATCTTTTGCATCTTGCTCTTAAATATGGTGTTAAATTTTTCCCAACCTCTTATTTAGAAAAATAATACTAAACAAATAGTCTTCATTTCCAAGCAAATGATGAACTACAATAAGCAATCTTAATAGAGCACATTAAATGCCCAGTGAAAAATAATACAAAACAGTACAATCAGAAACTATAGAAATTTTACCTTGATTCTTCTTTCAGTGTTATCTAACTTTAACTCTGCTGCAACTAGTTTCTTTGCTAAGTCATCTCGTTCAGGTAGGTGTCTTGCTTCAGAGATCTTTCTCAGTTTCTCCAAAGAGATTTTCGTCCTAAATAGTTCGTCTTCAGTTTCTTTCGCCCTTTTCTCAGTTGCCCGCTCTTTCTCTTGAGCTTTTCTTAAGCGTTCTTTGAGTGCTGTAATCTCATTGTTGTGACGAGCAATAAGTTGTGAAATTTCATTTTCTGTGTCTTCAAACTTATTCAGGGCTTTCTCCTGTCTGTACTGAAGCGTTTTCAAAGCCTTATTTTCTTTTATCTGCTCAGCTAATTTGACCTGGAGTTCAGTTATTTCATTCTGCAATGCATTGGTTTTTAGCAGTTTTGCAGAACGAACCCGTTTTGTAACAAGATTGGTATCTTTCCTGGGTGGCTCCCTACTGAGGATCTGAGAGTGAAATCCCACTCCCTTTCTGTTTGCTGGAGCCTTAGGACTTGGCTTCCTAGGAGCTAAAAAAGAAACAATAATAACATGAAGTGAAAACTCTACCAAATGTAGCTTTTCATCCTAGTAAGTGGATCCATAACATTCTTTAGTGATTTTTCCTTAAAATATGATTTTATAATATTTAGTTAAATATCAGATTTTATTTGGATCCCTTAGTATAATATTTTTATTAAGAAAGGTTTGGAATCTTTTAAAAAAGTTCAAGAATATTCTGATCCACCAAAATGATATAACAACCGTTTATAGGGATTTATTTTACACTGCTTTAGAAGATGGCAGTATTGGGATTTACCATATTAATTTTACAGTAAGATGACAAGTCAGGATTCAAACATGTGCACTGTCAGCATTAGCATTGTGCCTAATAAACAATGGGCAAAACATCGTGATATTCGGGTCATTTGTGCCAAAATATTTGGCCAAGATCATTATTGGAGATGTGGAAATGTAAGTTTTCTCTAAATTAATTACAACTTTTTCTTTATTTGGTGAAATGGGATGACAACATGTTGTATAATCAAAAGACTTGGGTTTGGGACTCAGATTTACCACTAAGTAACTCCTTGGCAATTCGCCTAAACCTTTCCAGATCTATTTTCTCCACCCATGGAATGAGGATAACACCACCTACATAATTATGCTGTTTGGAAGATTAAATCAAGTATGCTTGTAAAACAAAATTCTCCACAAATATTCTCTGCCAGTCATAAGAACTTAACCCACATTTATTAGTGATTGAAAACGGTAGCACTCCAGCAGCACCAATGTGATTCTAAATGCTTTCTCAGGGGTTGCAGTGTGATGTTCATATCAAAAACATATGACATAATTTGAGAACAAGATAAAAACTAAACACTACATCCTAAAATTATAAGCATATGAAATACACTCTGGCTGGTGTGCTTCAGTGGATTGAGTGCTTGCCTGAGAACTAAAGGGTCACTGGTTCAATTCCCAGTCAAAACAGGTGCCTGGTCCCCAGTAGGGGGTGCTCGAGAGGCAACCACACACTGATGTTTTTATTACTCTTTCTCCCTCCCTTTCCCTCTAAAAATAAATTAAAAAACAAACTAAATACTACATCCTAAAAATATAAGCATATGAAAAATGCCCTGGCTGGTGTGGCTCAGTGGATTGAATGCCAGCCTGTGAACCAAAAGATCACTGTTAAGGTATATGCCTGGGATGTGGGCCAGGTCCCCAGTTGGGGGAATGCAAGAAGCAACACATAGATGTTTCTCTCTTACACATCAATGTTTCTCTCCCTCTCTTTCTCCCTTCCTTATTCTCTCTCTAAAAATAAATAAATAAATAAAATCTTTAAAAAATAATATGCTGAAATAAAAAGGAGAAAGAATTGCTATCAAACATGTATATCTGTGAATTCAAGTATTCAAGATACTATTTTTATCACATTTGTACTTTCCTTAGTTTAATCTACACTGGTGATTGCAACATTAACCAAGGGAAATGAAATTAGTGTTTAAGGAAAGGTATCAGTTTGGTCCTGTTGCTTGATCTAGGGTAGACAAATTACAAATTTTAATTCAGAAGACAATGCAAAGCAGAAAACTGTACAAGTCAGACTGAAGACAATAATGGAAATTTTTATAGGTGATTCTAGAACTGTTTTTCACAGCCTTATCTCAATTATCTTCTTAAATAAGATAAGGCTTAAGAAGTTCTAACTCTTTACCTATGTGGCCTCTGAAATTGCTCTGGAAAAGGAATGAAAAATCAAAGTATTCCTACCAATAAATCCCTAGGTATGTAAATTATTTCTTGGGAATAAATGAACATTTTCCAATGTTCAATCCTAAAGTCTGTTTTTAATTATATAGAGCAAATGTTTAATATCAGATTATGCTCTTACCCACAAAATCAAAACATGAGACTCACACTGAGACAGACTTGGAGGAAGAGGCCAAAATCCTGCAGCACTCTACTGAAAAAAATTTTTAAAGAAAAGGGAGGGAGAGAGGGAAGGATGGATGGACAGACTAGCACCCAACCGCTAAAAGTATGAACATCTCTGAGAAGCAAGAACAGGGATCCATGAAAGGGTTGTTTTCAAAAGAAACATATATTCTTGTAGCTTTTTCAAAAAGCAAACATGTCTCAAAGTAAGAATTTATATAGGCAATTTAATTATACTTCTGCTTAAATCTTTTCAATGGCTAACTATTCCCTCACAGCAACAATCAATATATTAGCGCAGGATTCCAGGTGTTTCATGATCTGGCCCGGTTTCCTCTCAGATTCCATTTTCACCACTCCTTGTTTTGCCTCGCAGTACAAACCTTCCCCATTCTAAGCTACTGCTGTTACAGTTGTGCTGCAGTATTTAATGCACACTATAACCAGCTCACTTTTTATGGCGTACCTGTAGCCTTCACACATTTCATTACTAAGTACACAGTGGGGTTTTCTTGACCGGGATTTAAGATGAAGAGATTTCTGAAATATTACCTAGTCACATTTGTACTAGTGCCAGTTCAGACTAGTACCACTTTAACAAGAAAAATTATTTCTAATTATTATTCTTATATCCATTATAATACAGTTTAACAGAAAACACACTGGTGATCTCAAGTCTCAAATTCTATTTCTAGGTTTAATTTGAACTTTTGCAGTAAACACTGCATTTACCTAGGGGAAGTAGTTTTACTCAATTAAAAAAATGCCTCTTAACCACTTTATATCAGTGCTTTTCTACAATGATCACTTTTTAAAAATGAAGACAAATTAAGGTACATTTTGATTTTTTTTGCCTTTACAGTACCCCCAAAACCCCAAAACAAGCATTTATTTAGGAAGAAAACAAAATGAGGAACCATAATTATGGTTCTTTCTTTTGTAGATAGAATGACTGAATATAACAAAGGCTAATGCACAGTGCCACCAACAACATTTATATAAATTTATAAAAATATATTCTATTCAAAATGTAAATCAGCCCATTTCCATGCATACATTAAAGTACATACTAACAAAAGAGTTTCCTTCATGCAAGCTTTCCTAAGTACTCAGAATGAGTCTTCTAGGTCTAGTGGACTCTCTTAAAGAATGTTTACCTTGGTAATGCATTTTGCTATCTGAAATTTGCCTTTTAGGATGTTTTCCCTTGATACTTGTAGTTGAGCAGGGCTCAACCGGCGATGACCGGCCAGAAGACTGTGGTGTAGTTTCATTGTCAGACGAAGAATACCAGTAACGGTGTTTGCCTGCCTTACTTTCTTGGTCAGTATCTGGGCTTCTTCCTCTTTCCCCCATGGTTTTGAAAATAAGCCTCTGTTCACATAATTTCACAGATTCTTCCTTCAAGAAAAATCCACGAGAAGCCTGAAGAATGTTTTTGAGTCTTTAGATCCTGGTGAAAATATTTATGTCTGTGCAGTTTGTTTTTTCTATTATCTGTAGTCCACAATTCACGTTAACAATGAGAAGAAACACTTTTTTTTTCACTACAATTAAGGATGGGAGAGGGAAACTCATCACATTTCATGAAAAATATTTTACAATTAATTATAATGAAAGATACTCAAAGCAAAATAACATAATACTTACAACTTTAAAAAGAGGCTATAATTTAATTCATCTATATTTTCTCACATAGTTGCTCACAATACTTGGAAAGACAGTCTATCACAGTCAAGAAAGAGAACATGTAAAGTGCCTGACATATAATTGCTTCCGAACAAATGTTAACTGTATTTGACCCCCTTGAATATTAAGATTTATAATAAATATAAAAGCTGATTTTAACAGGTGAATAATGATCGGATAACCAGTGTTTTTCTTTTGGGAGAGGGGGGTAGTGAAGAACGAGCCTACTAATAACAACAAGGAAAAATGTCTAAGATTGACTACATAAAAATGTAAAACTAAAGTATGTAAATGTTCATGAAATTAAAACACTTCATGAAAAACACTGGCAACATGACAGGAAAATGGTTACCACCCTTAACACTTAAGTAAGTAACTCACACCAACCCATAAGAAAAATTGGAGGTCAAAAGTTAAATGGGCAAATATTTACATGTTAAGTCCCAGAGCAAGCAATACAAATGATAGGTGCATAAAAATACTCAACCTCAAATCCATTTTTAAACCTATTAAGTTACCAAAGATTTTTCAAAACAACACTCCATACTGCCAGAATGACTATCAAGGAGAGAGCTACAGAATTTTTGGAAAAATTACTGGAAAGATAAATTAAAAATTTAATTATGCTTTTAATCTTTGATCCAATAATTCTATTACTGGATACCAAGACAGTAACCCTAAAAATATGGGAAAAGTTATACACGAGTATTTAATGCAGTCCATTAAAAAAAAAAAAGCATTCCTAATGCATAACCATTGTGTAGTAATTAAGAATATTGTAAAAATCAATACAGTATAATGTCATGCAGCTGTTATGTTTACAAAACAGCTGTGTTAACAAGAAAAATCTTTATACTATTTTGGTAAAGAAAACATTCAAATGGGTATATACAATATGATCTCGACTACACATAGGAATTAAAAAAATACTGAGTATTTGATCTGACCTCAGGAGCTGACAATAATTTGCAGAGCAAAGTAAATATACATCAAAATATTGTCTGTCTGGGCAACATGAATTTTAGATGACTTTATCTCTCTTAATAATTTTTACTTTTAATAAAATTTGATTATTTTTATAATTAGAATATTTTTAATAATTGGAAGAAACTCCTATGATGAAATTAGCACTGAAAATACAGTGGTTCTAGTAATATGTGAAAAAAGACACGCACGAGGCAGCGTGACGACTCTTCATCGCAGCACCAGTGCAGCGGCTGAGGACTAAATCAAAATGACTATCGATAAGGAACTGGCTACATAAACCTAAATACCTAAAATAAAGTACAGTATTATGAAGCTATTAAAGGAATGAGGACTATCAGTGTATATTCTCTGTAGTCTGGAGTGATCTGCAGGATATATTATTTAAAAAGATGGTGAAAAGCATGTATTATATACTAGTATTTATCAAAGAAAAAGGGTTATAAGTATATTCAACTAATTTTTTATATTTTTAAAAAGTAGAATAAATTAAACACCTAATTAAAAAAGGGTGGGGTCTCTAGGGCAGGGCTGTCCAACAGAACTTCCAGCAAGAATGGAAATGTTCTATAATCTGTGCTGTCCGATGCAGCAGCGGACCCCATTTAGCTACTGAGCACTTAACATGTGGCAAGTGAGGCTGAGGAGCTAGTTTTTAGTTCAGCTGAATTTTAATTAATTTGAAATCTAAAAGCCACATGTACTGGTGGTTAGCTGAGTGGACAAAAAACTGTAGGGAGGAGAGGAAGGAGAGCTGAGGGGTAGGGATGGGAGCTGGACTTCATTGTCTGTGACCTCTATAGACCTGAAGATGGAAATAATAATTTTTAGAAATTAGATTTCTAAATGCAATTCCTATAAAATAAATCAACCTACTAGATACACGGTTTGTAACAAAACCACACAGATTAACCAGCTCGAATGACTTTAAAACATGATGATTTGACTTGATATCCTTAGTGAGATGCATGCTACCAACTAAAAAGGTGCAATTTTTCCAACATAACAAGAAACAAATATAAGCTAGGATGGGTTTTTAAAACTCTGTTAGCCAAAATTTGAATCAGGAGTGTTAAGTATGAATTTATGATGGATTTCATATTAAGAAACACTATTTCTTAGCTCTGTTCATTGAAAAATCCTAAAAGAAGGAACAAATATATTGCAAAAAGCTGGGTGTTAGGAATCTAATACCCAGATGTAGTATCTAAATACTATTTCCCTTTAAAAGAAACTAATACTCCAAGTGAAACATCTTATTCTACACCGGAGGGAGGACACATACAAGATGAATCTGTGACTCTAGAAACGTGATTATCCTAGAAAGCAAGGAAGGTATCAGACACTAGACGGAATATCAAAAGGGCTCAGGAGCCAACTTGAAGGAGCTCATATAGTACTAAGATGGAACAATTTCATCATCAGTAGGAATTATATCAGAAAAGGATTACAACGCATCAGTCACATTTAAATTCATGAGGTCACATAATACTTTAAAAAACTAATTAGTCACCTTTGGAAGATGCTAGGGAACCAACTTATTTACCTGACAATTGAAATAAAGAGAAAAAAAAATCAAGCATGTAACAAAGCATGTAACAAACCATGTAAAAAATCAAGCTTGTAACAGTCTTGCCTATACTGTTACAAGCTGTATCACAAAATAACAAAACAGAAGTAGCTTAATGGGAGGTATTTCTTTACAAAATTATCTAGCTAATAAATGAAAAACAACATTTAGAATGACAGAATTAGAATATTGCCATTTTGTAGCCACTAATGAAACAACGAAGCCAGACAGTGACCACGAACGACTGCTGCCACCACAGGGCAGGAACAAGCAGGCTGTGCGCCTCCAGACAGGACACAGTGACCCCTCCGAAGCAGCCTGCTCCCCTACAAGAAAAACTAAATCCGATTCTGATCAACTCTGTAAATGTAAATGATAATTTACAGAAAATACAAGAGACAGATGTACAAGGAAGCAAAATCCAGACTGTGGCAAATTCTATTAGGAAAAACTGGTTTCTTCAACGCGAGCAGAAAAAGAAGAGATGGCAAGGGTTATCTATACTTTAGGGAAGTCTTAAGGGAAATAAGCAATTAAAACCTAAGAATCTTATTTCAATCCTGACGCAAACAAAACATAGAAAAGAAAATTGTAAGATAATGGAGAAAATTTAAAAACTGAATTAACATTTAATGATATTAAGGAATTACTATTGCTTTAGGTGAGATGATGATGATGTGCTTATTTTTTTAAAGAATCCTTATGTTTTAGGGGTATATATTGAGATATTTATAGATAAAATTAAACAATGTCTGGAGTTTGCTTCAAAATAACCCAGGAGGGAGTAAGAATGTTTCTTGGTACTATTGACATTTTGGCCAGATAATTCTTTGCTGTGTGTCTGTCTTATGCATTGGGAGATGTTCAGCATCACCCCTGGCCTCTACCCACTAGAAGCCAATAGCAGGAGAGAGCTGACACACTCAAAATATCCAAATCAATAAAGTTATTGATGAAAGTGAAAATGTATCTTTTATTTTACAGAAAGAACTAAACAGACTTTTGGGCCAACCCAATGCATGAGAACACTTTCTTAATAGTCATAACAAATTCAAGAATAGTGCCAGGAACACTAGAGAATACTTTCTTACCTTTGCCAGGCTTCTGTTTATTTAGGATCAATTTTAAAATGAGGCAGATATTTCTAACCTACATATATGTATCATCCTGTACTCCGTTGCAACTTTTCATGACAACAAACAAGTGTCCCTTAGAAAATAGAGCAACCCAAAGATTTAAGCTTTCCTAGAAAATAGAAACTTAGACAATTGTGAAAAATCACTTTAGTCCTTATAAAAGCATTGCTGTCTGGCTGACAATGCTGTCAGAAAAACAGTTCAAACAAACAAAGAGTCAAACAAAAGTTAGCAAGCTGAAGAAAAAAAAAGACATGAAATAGTAGAACAAAAGAAAAGAGAAATAGATGAAAATGGGGTAAGGCAGCTATTAGGATGATTACTATTAATTTTCCTCATGAAGTATAAACGAAAACAAACTATGATGGCCTGATAAGATTACATAACAATTTAGCACTAGAAGGAATGCTGGGGGGGCACTCCCTTCTTTACATAAAGGAAACTAAAGCCCACAAAAACTAAGGGACTTACCCAAGATCTCAATTTATCTAAGACCTCAGAGCTAAGTTAGTAAAACTTGAAATGGACTACAAATTTTCCAAATCTTAATTATGTGACCTATTTGATATTTCACTATCAACAATAAGATGCAAATTATCTCATCTTTGAAGCCATGATCATCTGCATCTATCCCACACTGTCGCCCTCTTCTTGCTAAAACTGAAGAAGCATTTCTACTTTTTTTAGAGTTAAATCTTTCACCTGTCTTCTGCCCCATACTTTTTCCCCATCTCAAAAATTGTCGTCCTGCAATTGTGCCCTCCCCAACAGATCATTCCCACCACAAAGAGAAAGCTATCACTTGACTGCACTGACAATCCAATTTTTCTCTACTCCAATTTTCAAATAAAAAATTTTAAGAATAATCTATAATCTAGATAATCTCTACTTCTTTTATAGCCATTTTCTTCTGAATCCACACTAGTCAGGTTTTCATCCCCACTGAAATACCTTTTATCAAAATAGACAATGATGTTCATCTTGACTAAATCCAATAGTGAATTTTCTGTCCTATTCATCCCTCACCTCAGAGCAGCATTTAACACAAGTAATCATTCCTCCCTTCCTAAAACACTATTTTCTTACTTAGCTTCCATACCCAACTGTTTTCCTGGTTTTCTCACTACCTACTGGCTATCTCCTCTCAGTCTCCTTTGCTAAAGCTGCCTGGTATTCCTGATCTCTAAATGCTGGAATACTCGAGGTATCATGTATGGCTACGCTACGCCTGGACTGTCTCCTTAGATGTGTAGACTTTTACCCTGACCTCCAGATTCGTAGATCCACCTTCCTATCTGACAACTCTATCTAAAAATCATTTCACACTTACATGTCCAAAATCACAGTCTGTCTCCCTTCTATCCCAACTCTTTCCTATTTTTCTGATCTCATTAAATGACACCTCTATCTGCTAAATTACTCATGTCACATTCTAAGGATCATTCTGAGTTCCTTCTTAAGCTCACACCCTACATCCAAACCATTTGTAAAACCCGGTGGTTTTATCACTTGAACTTTCACTTTTTCTCACTTGAACTTCTGCAAGTCTCCTAATTGATATTCTGCTTTCATCCATGCTTCCTCAGTCAGAAAAAGCTACTTGATACAAAGATCAATTGGCACTGCTCTCCCGATTAGTACCCTTCAATGGCTTCCTACAGCCATCATATTCCTTAACTGAACCTGAAAACTTCTCCAAGATATTGCCCTTTTTGCCTACTTCTTCATCCTTATCTCATGCAACTCCTCCCATCATCTGTTTCTTCAGGCAAAGTGGCTTTATTTTGTGCCTCAAACATGCCAGTCTTCCTGCCAACTCATAGATTTTGTACTTGCTGCATTCTTTACCTAAAAGGTTTTTGCTCAGAACATCACAAAGAGGGGTCCTCCTCTTTATCCTGTTCATAGCACGAATACCACCTTCTCAAAGATGGCTCCCATGACAATTCCATTAAAGTGAGCCCAGTCACTCTATCTTGTTACTGTTTTATTTTCACAGACGTTGTTACTATTGGGAAAAATCTCACATTTATTGCCTCTCCCACTAAATATAAGACCTGTGAGAATAGAAATCTTTTGTCTAGTTCACCATGGTAATCACACACCACTTATTAATTTTTTGAGTAATAAATGATTATTCTGTAATGCTATTCCAAATGGAACATTAATAGTTTCATTGTATGAAATTTGCCTTCCTGTTTTAAAGGAAAGGTTATATCTTCCCTCTTTCAAAAAATTGCATAAGGCTTACTTAAACCTCTAAAGTTCCTAAGAGTATATCAAAAGTTAGTATATCAAAAAGTTTTACTATCAAAAGTTAGTATATCAAAAAGTTTTACTATCAAAAGTTAGTATATCAAAAAGTTTTGCTCAGAAATATTATCATAGTAATGATGTAATATTTTAAGGGGTTAACTTTAAATAACTGAGGTGCCCTAATAGACTTCAGACAAAATAAATTTGATCTGTATTTACAATAATAATTTGACTAATATAAACCATTTACAATATATTAATTAAATAAAACTACTTTTTCTTAAAAGAAAAAAGTTATCTAGATTAATAGAACTCTGAAGATTTATATTTCATGTATAGTAGTTCTCCAGCTAATTTAAACTAATTCTTTGTGACCAAGAATGAAGCAGTTAACAGTTGTTCATCTGTTTCCCCTACTTGTACAGGGAACACTTTGAGATAGGCTCTAAGTATAAAATACATATTTTATCTAGGGGTAACTAGATAAAAGCAAAAAAGAAAAACTATAAGTCTTGCCCAATTTTAGTTCTTGAGAACTGTTTATTTTCCAAAAATGGCCAAGAGTGTTATTATGGCAATGCTAGAAAACTTACCGAATCTAACACTTCATATTTTCATCCAAAAAAAACTTTCTTCCTAAAAAAAGTCCCAAATAGTATAGGTCACACAAAACAGGTCAGAAAAAAGATTAAGCTCCATCAGTACCAGAATGCCTTCTTTATATACAGTTTCACATGATTCAGAATGTAAATCTAGACTACAGAGTCCAATGTATATGGAATATCATATAACCCTCTGATTTATGTGACTTTATGAAAGGTTGTAGTTTTAAGGACAAAAAACTGTATAAAATCAAATAACTGTTCCTGTTATTTCCGTGTTCAGCTTCTTCGTGTAAAATATTGCTGCCTCACTACCTCTGCTGCCAGCAAGAGAACTCACACAATGGGCAACTAGATGAGTATAATAAAAATAAACCAAGAGAGAAAAATATAAATAAGAAGATCTCTCTCCTCAAAGAGAAAAATAATCAAAGATGAGATAAAGGTAAAAACAATATTGCTGTATGAAAACTGCCAACTGCTTCTCTCTTACAAAGGAGAAAAATGATTAGAAATAAAGTTTTCCATTCATTTGTTCCAGAATATTCATAAAGCATTTCCTTATCTTACATTTGTTTACACAACATCTACTCTTGCTTTAAAAAAACACTATGCTTAATTTTAAATATGGTTTCCTAGACTCTTGGTCAGATCACAGTAATTACTAGACTTAAAATTTAAGGCATAATCCGACTCCCTTAAACAGTATTTTGAAACAATGGGTCAAATTAAGGCACCTTAATTACAGTACATATTCCTAAAGTTTAGTCAGTCAAATAAAACATTCATTCATAAAAAAATTCATTCATAAGGTCTTTACTGAACACCTACTAACTGAACTATAGATAGAGCTGGAAATACAAAAATAAGTAAGACACAAGTGATCCCCTACCATTAAGAAACTCCCAGCCAAGAAGAGAACGGTAACAGAAGAGTGTAAGTACTGACAATAAAGTATAGGAGGCTAAGTAAACTCAAAACTAAGATTAGAGGACAGAAGGTAATTTGGGAAGGTTTCCAGAGGCATTAATGCTTAAAATGAATCTTTAGGTACTAGCAGAGATTGAGCACAACTATGATTTGAGTTGTATGTTTGTGTTTTGGGGGGTGGGATGGTAGAGAAGGTTAGTAAAAGAAGACAGTTGGTGAGGGAAGACCCTATTTCAATAAGGAAGCAGAATATATAAAAGTAAAAGGCATGAAGCTCCTGGTCTCTAAGTAATCAAGGCCACTCCACCTGCATCCACATAGCAATGCAGCTTCATCTCCTGGCTGCTCTTAGGGGTCGCTGCCTCCTGCATTACTCTCTGCACTTGGGCAAGCCTTTCCTTCCGCCACACCAGAGGAGTTTGGTCTCTAAGTACCGATGTACTATTTTCACGTTTCCCAGGCACATGTAAATTAGTGAGGTAAGAAGGGGAATGAGGACTGTGGAAACCTGGGGAGGTCAACGTGGGAGAGCCCACAGTACCACCACCTGCAGCGGGGGGACTTGTGTGACTGTCTCTGCAGTAAGTCCAGAAGGTGCGGTAGCCCTTCTGGTAGTACCTGCAGACGGCAGATGGCTTGCTGTTTGCCAGCTCCTTTTGAGAACACGCACTGGTTTGCCCCCTGACATACACTATGGCATATAATCCAACTGCAGATAGCTTACAACTGTGTTATCCAATCTAGTGGCTACTGAGCACTTGAAATGTAATTAGTCGGAATTGAGATATATTGTATATAAGTATAAAATATACATGGGATTTTGAAAACTCAGTACATAAAAAAAGAACATAAAGTATCTCTTCAATAATCTTTTATATTTGTTACATGTTGAAATAGCATATTGGATTATGTTGGGTCGAATAAAATATATTGAAATTAACTATTTTCTTGAGTGGCAACTGACACAATGTTAAATTATGCATATGGTTCACATTATATTTCTATTGGACAGTGCTGGTTTAAAATGGCTGCACTGGCTGAAAGGCAGTGGCAAAGTAATAATAAGAGGAAGAAACCATTACAGGGAAGACCTTTGTCATCATAAGAACATGACTGGAAACAAAGGATCTTCTCTAGGAATATTACGATCAGATGTGACATTTCTAAAGCTCCTTCTCTCACCCAGGAATTGGAGGGCACGAAGGCTGAGAGAAGACGACCAGCTGGTCTTGAAATTAAGTGGCAAGTAACAGCAGTTTGAAGCAAGGTAGGCAAACTAGGATATAGTGCAGAATTGATTCAGAAATGTTTATCGAGTAAAATAAAATGGACTTGGTGATGGATTATATGTGGGGAGTATAAGAAGAGAGCAGAACCTACATGAGCTCCAAAGTTTAGGGCTTCCGAAATTGGGTGCTACAGTACCATTCAATAGGATGAGCTTGGTGGTGATCGGTTCACTATCAGGCATACAACGTTTAGAACGCCTGTGGGAAATCCATGTGGAAATAGCAGAAGTTAGCTACATAAATTTGGAGCTAATGCAAGAGATCCTGGAGAAAGAGAAAAAAATGGACAGTGCATCAATAAAATACAGATGGTGGACGACACTACCAAAAGAATGAGGATGCTCAGCCTGGAACTCAGTCAAGAAAAGAACACAGAATGAAGAGAAGGCAGAAGACGGAATTATGAGGAAACACAATAATTATATGGGGGTAGAGAAGGAGGATCCCACTAAGGAGATGAAAAATGACAGACAGGAGAAGAACCAGGATAAAGGGTAACATCTTTCTCATAATGGACTTTTACTGTGTCTTATAGAAGTATAGTTCTATGAGTGTTTAAAAGAGGTGTGACTCTGACTAAAAAAAAATTTCTCTTCCAAAGTCACCAATTACTGGGTTAGCCAAAAATCCATTTAGTTTTTTCCATAAAATAAAAGACACATTTTTCATTTTCACCAATAACTTTATTGATTTGGATAGTTTGAGCATGTTGACTATCTCCTACGTGATATAACATTGATTGTTCTCAATTAATGTCTTGACTTAATCTCTATCAACTTCAAGGTCTACCTGACCATGGAGAAATCTCCAGCACAAAACTTCGCAGACCACTTTTGACACATTTGATCAGTCACAGCACCTCCTCCATATGCAGCACAAATCTTTGTCTGCATTTCAGTTGTGTTTTTTACCTTTCTTGAAATAATAAAGCATAATGTGCTAAAAATGTAGCTTATTTTCATCCACCTTCAATATTAACATGACTACACAAAATCTCACCAATTTTGATGTTTTCTTTTTAAATGCGCACTGATATGACAGCTGTCGCAATACGATCTAACAAAGTTGTTTCGAATGAAGTTCAAGACAACAAATACTAGAACTGTCTTACAGAAAAAAACAAAGGAACTTTTTAGTCAACACATTACTTTTTCATATTTGAAGTAATACTTTGCCAACTTAGAGAATCAAAACAAACTATTATTTCTTATTATATATTTGGATAAACATACAAGTCAAAATGTTATCACTTCTTGGCCTTTTGGCTATGATCAAGTGAAGTCAACGTGCAACAAAATCCTAAAATGAAATACTTAGAAAACTAATATAAAATTCAATGTGAAATTACAACATGAAAAAGTATAATTAAAATAACCCCCATGCTAAAGAAAAAAAGTACCGAACCTTTGGGCCCTGGCTGGTGTGACTCAGTGGATGAGCACTGGCCTGCGAATCAAAGAGTTGGGGTTGGATCCCCAGTCAGGACACATGCCTGGTTTGTGTCCCAGGTCCCCAGATGGGGGCTTGGGAGAAGCAATTACCAATGAACATCGATGTTCTCTCCCTTTCTTTCTCCCTCCCTTCCCCTCCCTCTGAAATAAATAAATCT
>PVKM010013609.1:0-30029 GCA_004027735.1 Carollia perspicillata
CTTCGGTGAGGGCTGAGATGGAGAAGAAAGTTTAGTAAGCTGCTGAGTTGTTTTTCCTGACTTCTATTCCCAAAACTTGGTAAGCTACCACTTCTGTTGAATATTTAAGGTTTTTACTTAAGTCAGTAACATGGTAGCTGAGTTTTGTTCTTGGTGTGAATTATCTTTCAAGACTTTAGAAATTTTTATTTTCAAAAGTATAATTTTACTTGACAAATGTCAAAGTCAAGGAAGAACCACCAACTTTAATGAAGTTTATTTAAATGTAAAAAACAATTTAGGAACATGATAATTATACTTTTACTGCTGTGTCAATGAATTCTTAGTTTTAAGTAAAGGTTGATGATGGAGGGTTATAAAATCACAAAATAAATTTGTAATTATTGACCAAAGTCAAAATGCTGTCTAAGTGGCCTATTTTCTCATTTTCTTCCAGTGGTACAATTCGGTTATTCAGTTTGACATTTACCAGGTGGCTGTGGTAACATAGCTCTAACTTATGGTTTGAAGTTTCCTGCCATAGGGCAGTTTGATTAATTTTTTATAATGGACTTACAGTCCTTAAATTTTATGCAGTTCTAGAATTGCAAGGATATTGTCACTGTTTTTATAAAAAGGAAAAATATGGATTTTGGGGGCAACTTCTCTGGGTCCAGCAATACAGATACTGCGGGTCCTTGGACGCGTGGGACTGGCTGTGCCGAGGAGAGTTTGCACTTCAGTTTCCAAAAGTCAGTCCAGATCTCTAACACACTACTGCTCAGCTATGTTCACAGCAGCAACCATCAAATATGCAGACAGAGTCATATTGAAAACTAAAAATTCATCTATGTCTGTAGCAATTAGAACATTAGAAAATGTTTTCTTCTAACAAGAAATAATCCTTTTTATGTTTAAAGGTCAGATAGTTTTCTAGGGGAAAATAGCTTAGAAATAAATGCAGTAGAAGCAATTACGATACACAAAAGCATTTACTGGCACTTCTCACCTAGGTAGGTAGTGGTGTGTTTTCTGTGTATTGCAATGCTAAGAGAAAAAACACGCTCATGCACATTTGTGTCACTTTGTATTGTCATTCATGGGAACACTATTACAGACCATTATAGGTACTCGAAACCATTTTGTTTTCTTCAAAACACTATCCAAAGAGAGCACTTCAGGATTCCCTACCTCTGTATTCTATTTTCAGATCTCTGCTATATGGTACAACTATGCCTTTCAGATGGTTAGGTTGATAACCACGCTATAAAAAGCCCACAGAGCCTGAAAATGAACTTGAGGATGACAAAATCCGAATGAAAGCCAGCTGATTGTGTTCTGAGGCAGTTTTAGCTTTAAAAGCTTTGTCTACTGGAAAAAACAGTAGACACACACTTGTGATCAACTTATGTAAATATAACCTTACTACACATGTTTATGTGAGAGTGACTCAGTAACCTTCATTCTACTTTAAGATTTTTATATTAATATTTGAATGATTTTAAATTTTAAGATTAATATTTAATCACATTTGAATTCAAATTCTAAATCGTGTACCCAGTAGGTAAGATAGTTTCGTTATAGCCATACTTTTCTCATTTTTTTCCTGATTTTCTTGCTTTTATTCTGAATCACAACCCTTAGTCTCAACTAATTTTCTGTATAGACATTCTAGAAATGAGTCAAGAGGAGGAAATATAACTAACAAAGGGCAAAACCTAATGCTTTGGACTTATTTGCATAAGTTTGTACACCCTGTAATTAAATTTGGTTAACTGGCTATAGTTTTCTTCAGTGCAATCTATGAAAAACATGATTTTGAGTACTGAGCACCTTCTGAAATATGGTTATGTTAGAACAAGACAACGGGTGGTTAAAAGAATTCCCACAAATTGCTTTTAAGAGAGATGATGGTAAAATATCTCAATCTGCCTCAGGTTAATTGGGGGAAGTGCATTGAGTTTTTCTAAAATGTTCCATTTGCTTCTTAAAAATGGATCCCTCATGTGTTCAGTGAGTACCAAGAAAGATCAGGGAGGACGTAGTTAAACACAGTAAGTATGACTTTTCATTGTACTGTTGGCTTTGTTGATTTTAGAGAAAGAGGGAGGGAGAGAGGGTCAGAGAGAGGGACTGGTCAAGGTGTTGCTCCCCTTACCCACGCACTCACTGACTGATTCTCGTGTGGGCCCTGACCAGGGAGGGAACCTGCAACTGCGGCGCGTCGGGACGACAGGCTAACCCGCTGAGCTGCCCAGCCAGGGCTGACGTTTATTTGTAAACTGTACTGGTTGAATAACATAAAATAAGTTAGCTATTGTAAGTAAATTCTGAGTGAAAGTAGCAGAAGGAGGCAAGACATCTTTGAGATCCTTTTATTTTTTTAAGGATTGTTTTAAAATTTTAAACTACAAAACAGATTCCGTACATTCTGCCATAAATAAAAAACAAACAATAAGGCAGGACTCTACATAAGCAGACTGAGAACAACTGTTTTCAGAAAAATGTGATAAAATGCTTTACAATCATAAGCCATCCAGTTTTTAAAATAAAACTGTTGAAAACTCACAAGTCTTCAAGCGGCACATACAAGACACCCTTGAAGAGGGAACAAAATGCAGTTCTGCCATTTTGTACTGTTCTCACATTTCTGAAAACCTAATTTTGCTCAGAGCGTAAGTTCCACATTTTAAAACTCACACAGGTTGGTTTATTTTCTTTCTCAAGAACCATATGATAGAGGCACCAATGACAATACAACTTTGTTTCCAAGAACCTTGTAACAAAGCATTGTCTCTTTTAAACATATGACTTAAGAGGCAAAAGGGAATCCTGGGTAACAGCTTTCTTTCAGAGGCAGGTTTTGAGCCCGTTTCACCGAATTCGCTTCTGCTGCCGTGCTCTGTAAATGTCATGGACGGGAGGGACGACAGCCCCCTTCTCCTCATCTTCATCTGAATCCTCATTGGGCCTTTTGACGGCCTTGGTGAGCACCGCGTTACTTTCCACCGGGCCATTCCCTTCCACAGCCAGCTCTGGGGCTCCGCCAGTAATGATCCTCACAGCTTCCTCAACAGCTATTGAAACAAAACAAAACAGACTTCTGGAAGATGCTGAGAATTACACTGCTATGAAAAAATATGTATGCGCAACTTTGATACTTCACAGTTCATTTCATAGCCTACTGTTAGCAAAGCATGGGATAGTACTGACAAAGGAAAAGACAAACACTGCTGTTAAAATCAATAAAATTGTTTTCACAAGCCAAGTCTAATATAATAATGCATGTTCACATGAATTGAAAAGATGATAAGCTTTTATGACATTATACTTAGTGAAACTAGAATACAAAGAAGTCTCTGTGCTCAGGAAGGTCTGGATCACTGCTGATTTCTTTGTACCCCTACAAGATGGCCAGCTGGCTTCAGAAACTTCAGTGGCAAACAGGAGACAACAGTGAGAACTCTACTCTAAGAAGAGGAGCTTCCATCACTTACTATTTGGTATCTTGCATCTTCGGAAAATTTCCATCAGTTCATCCACTTGTACAAAAGGACCCTATTTTGATATAAATTTTATTTTATTTTTAAAATTTTTATTAAAATTAAAATTTCAATTATAGCTGACATTCTTTATTTCAATTTTTTTTAATTTATTGATTTTTAGAGAGGGAGAGAGAGAAACATCGATTTGCTATTCCACTTATTTACACATTCATTGAACCTGCAATACTGTATCAAGATGACGCACTAACCAATCGAGCTCCCTGGCCAGGGCACAGCTGACACTCAGTATATTAGTTCCCCCTGGTCTGAATAGCCTCTATACATAGGGAGATCTATACATAGCAGCATTTCTGAAAACTTTACAGCACAGTGATCAGACACAACTTAGAGGTGATCACCCCACCCTACGAAGTCTAGTACCCATCTAGCACCATATGTAGTTAAAATATTATCCACTTATATTCCCTAGGCTATATTTTACATCCCACACAACTACTCTGTAGCTCCCAATTTGTACTTCTTAACACCTTCGTCTTTTTCACCCAGTCCCCCAACTCCCCTCCCATTTGGCAATCATCATTTGTTCGCTGTATCTATGAGTCTGTTTTGCTCATTTATTTTGTTTTTTTAGATTCCACATATAAGTGAAATCATATGGTATTTGACTTCCTCTGATGTATTTCACTTAGCATAATATCCTTAGGTGCATCCATGTTATTGCAAATGGTAAGATTTCATTCTTTTTTTTACAGCTGAATGCTATTTTTATTGTACATATATACCGCATCTCCTTTATTCAGTTGTCTACTGATGGACACCTAGGTCGCTTCCGTATCTTGGATATTGTAAATAATGCTGCAGTGAACATAGGGGTGCATGTATCTTTTTGAATTAGTGTTTGAATTTCTTTGGGTAAGTATCCAGAAGTAGGATTGCTGGATCATAGGGTAATTCTACTTTTAATTTTTTGAGAAATCTCCATATTATTTTCCACAGTGGCTGTACCAACTTGTATTCCCACCAGCAGTGTACTAGGGTCCCCTTTTCTCCATATTCACACCAACATTTGTTGTTTGTTGATTTATTAATAATAGCCATTCTGAAAAGTGTGAGGTGATATTTCATTACACTTTTAATTTGCATTTCTGATGATTAGTGACACTAATACAAATAAATTTTAATCCCCAATAGTCTGACAAGTTAAAATAGCACTTTCCCGTGATACAAAGAAAAAAGCACACAGGTACTGTAACTCACAGAACAAGTATCTATCATGAAAATTATGAACTAACCTGGAAACAGATGGGAGGAGGGAGAAGTTTCATTAAAACAACAGCTGCAGGTGGTACTGGGAATACCCCACCAGGAACTGGGTGTAAACCCGGAGCTGTAAGAGAGAGAAAGGTAGCAATCAGTGGGATGGAAGAATTTCTGTGCATTTAAGAGCCAACATTAATCACTTGCACATAAAGATGTTCTATGTCTACGTTGCTTTGTTCTGGACATTTTAAGTTGAGTTTAGTGTTTTACATGTTTTGCCGAACTCAACAGGATTAGACAGTGAGGGCCGTCTCAACCCCATGGCCACCAGGAGGCAGAAGAATAAACAAGTGACTGTGAATGAGACAACCCAGGGTCTAAACGGAAGTCCACTTTTGTCAAACACCCTTTCTGAGCCTCACAGGTCATTTGTTCAGCAATCCTGTTTAAAGTCAGTTACTCAACAACATAGTTAATCACAAGGGCCTGGTTCAAATAGGATCTAGAGGGGACTAGTGCCCATTAATAAGCATAAATAATAGCAAATAACATCACTGAAGTAAGTTTCCAGCTGTACAGGTAATCTGTATGTAGCAGCATTTCTGAAAACTGTCTAAGTATCACTGCCAAGAAGGGTTACTGGAATCTGAGCCGCTGAGTTTTTTGTTTTTTCTTTAAGACATTTTTAACATGGTTCAAAGATTACAGTCCAGTCACTTGTCAGAGTGACCCTTGTCTAATAAATAACCTACAATGGAAAGGTCACATTACTTTGCCCCCCACACCTCTGGATTGAAATCAGTACTGGATCTGAAGGCAAGGCTTACGTGCTAAATGTCGTGGCTGAAATGGAATCATCTGCTGAGTGTCTGGTTTAGGGTACTCTGGTTTTCTATCCACTTCATCTTTCAGAACAGGTACTATAGAAGGAGCTACAACTGGGTCTGGAATTATAGCTGCTAGTTTAGCACGGGAGACATCCTGAAAATGCAGAACAGAAGAATCCTAAACCTGAAAAAGGGACTTATAGAGTATAATTGTGCAGTTCTACAATCTTGAGGATACACTGAATAATTGGGTAAAAACCACAGAAAGAGAGAATGGAGAGGAATACGCAAGAACTTAATGATGGTAAAGATTGTTCAACACTCAACGAAGAAACCTAAAAGGCTCTAAAAATTTGGTGTTTTATAACTTGACCCAACCCCAGTTAACAATCATTTAGACAGTGTTGCCAGGTAGGACTTTTGTCAGATAGATACAAGCTTTTGTGGGTAAATACATAAGACTGGGCGCCAAGTAGAGTGGAGTAATTTGAAAGAAAACCTGTAATTGAAAATATTTTCCTGACACTTCCCTTCCACTGGGGTTGAACAATGTCTATCAGTTTAAGTGAGGAAGCTAGATTAAGTGAGGATCTGCTTCATGAAAGCTAAAATAAAGTTTGTTTTATTGATTATACTAGTTAATAAGATTTGCTAATTGAATAAAAAATTACCCCAACACACAATTATAGGAAGAAGGAACACTTATTGAGCAGCCTCTATTTGTCTGACGATTTTAGCCCTTCCTCCTTTGGTGAGGCAAACAGTAACATCTCCATGTTAGAGAAGGAAGTGAGGCTCTGCTATTTCCAAGGTCATACAGCCAAGAAGTAGAGAGGGGATCCGGAGCACGGGCCTGAGAACAGCTCTCCAAAGGGAGCAATACATCCCCCTGTTGAGACCCTACCCCAGAGACGACGCTCTGCTACAGGCAACCTGTCCTGTCCATCTGCCTGTCTAGAACCAAGAGAACCCATTTTGCCACTGTCAAGAGAGAAGAAGAGCATTTCACATTCTCAAAATTTGCTGAAATGCAGTTGGTGGCAAATCAAAATTAGCAGGCCTGTTGGAAGTGATTTTTTTCTCACATTTCCTCTCTCATGCTACACACACAGCAGCATATTAATCCTTCCAAAATAAAGAAGAGTAGAAAGAGAAATAGAAGATGGAAAATTCATTCATATTCAAGATGTGGTTCTACTTGGAAATAGCTCTTTGTTTTCATTAACTTTCTTAATTTCCATTTTCATCTTGGCAAAGTTGAAATAGACTTTTCTAATAAACCCACACAGTCTAAAATGTCTTTGGCTTTTCACTAAGAAATAGTTAAAAACTAGAAGCAGAACCTGCTCAGCTCTGAGCAGTAACCCCTTAGAGTTCAGAATAGGAATCTGGGACTGGCACAGGACTGAAGCTTCCGTTATTAAAAAGGTCTAAAGGTTAATTATGGGTGCTTTTTCTCAAACATTTTAATCTGGCTTGGACGGCAGAACAGTGAGACCCAGGCCACAAGAGGGCAGTGAGGAAATGTAGAATGATGGTCAGGAATACCCATTATAATGCTGGTTAGATTAAACGGACCAATCTGGGACTCTTCCTCTGAATTTCCATTTTGGTCTTTGTGAACAGGACTGAGAAAACTCAAGAAATAATAGAACAATGGTTCTTCTCAGCAAGGGCTACTTCTAGGGTTGCATAAACATTAATTCTTCCCCCTGGTCCGAACAGGTTCAGGGAGCCAGATTTGTTTTCGTATGACGAAGTGATCTACAGAGAGGAGTTCCGTTCTTAGATAAGCTAATTTCCTCAGGGCTCCACTGAAGAAGCACTGTTTTAAAGATACAGATTCCGCAAAGAAATTTACTGATTTACCAATCCATAGTATTTCTTCATTATACCTACAAATATGCAACAGGAACTACATTTGGTAACATCTCCTGTCAAACTACATTCATCAGTTTTTTTAAAAAGGTTTTGTTTATTCATTTATTAATTAAAGAGAGGAGGAGAGAGAGAGAAACATCAATTGACTGCGTCTCATATATGCCCCAACGGGGGACCAAACCCGCAACCCAGGCACGTGCTCTGACAAGGAATTAAAGAAGCAACCTTTCAGTTTGTGGGACGATGCCCAACCAAGTGAGCCACACTGGTCACCAGGGACATTCATCAGTTTTAAGAACTACTAGAAAAAAATGTAATACCTAATATGCCACTGAGATTTCTTTTGCTTTGCTTCCCTCCCAACACCTCCATCTGCCCACCAGACACGAGGCATTGACAATGTCAGGGACAGAATGAAAGCATTTGTTAAATCTCACTTTAATACTCATTTTGTTCAGTACTTTTGATACTCAATGTTTCATAAACCCAAGGACAATCCCTGAACTCTTTTCTTTTTTTTATCCTCACCCAAGAATACTCATTACTTTTAGAGAGAGGGGAAGGGAGTGGAAGAGTGAGAGAAACATCCATGTGACAGAGAGACATTAATTGATTGCCCCTCGTAAGTGCCCCAAGCAGAGCATGCACCATGCAACCCTAGTATGTTTCCTGACCGGGTATCGAACCCACAACCTTTCTATCTATGGGATGACGCTCCAACCAACTGAGCAAATCTATCCTAAAACTAGATTAATTTGTACTTCAGAATGTAAAGTTTATCCATGAGGTATTCTGAAACATTGGAAAAGTCAGGACACTACACACATCTTGATCCTAAGTACATACCTTATAACCAAGTGCTTTTAGTTCACTTGCAGAACAAGGATATAAATCCATGAACTTGTATCTATCTACCAGTAAAGCTGTTTCTTTTCCTTCATACTCTTCTTTGAATGCTGTAAACCGTCTTTTCTCCACTTTGAGTATACTAGCTAGATCACCAATATTACTTTCAAAAGCTAGAAATCGGGCCCAAATTTCTCTGTAAGAAAATAACCAATACTTAATTATTCTGGGTTTGGGACAGGGAGTCCATTTACAAAAAAGCCTTAAGTCCCCCCTCTCCATTTTAAAAAGTATGTCTCTTTTTCATTATAAAGATTTCTGAACTACAGAAAAACAGTGTAACAAATATATCATTACTTAGATTTAATCGTTAATATTTTGTCATAGTTTTGTTTTTGCTTAAGTATTTAAAGTAAATTATAGACATAATATTTTACCCTCAATACTTCTGTGTTTAAGCCCTTTTGTGAGTTTTTACTTATTTAGCATACGCCCCTATGCTTTGTGGTCAATAAGACGGATAATTTACCCTGGAAAAGGTAAACTCTAGGTGGAAGAATAGAGAAAGGAATCTGGATAGATTTTCAGTTTCTCCAGAATAATGTGGCTCCACCCATTTTGTTGAGTGTCATCAAATATAATGTAGAATTCATTCTTCATTCAATGTATGAATAAAAATATAAAAGCTCTCTATTTCCCCCCTTTAATATGGACCACTGGAAATCAATTTATGCCTCACCACTATTCTAACAGCCAAAATTAATTCTCTGAGACTCGAATCTGTGCTCTCACAGGAGGTAAAAATTTCAGAACACTTCTAATCTGTTCACATCAACTTCTGGAGATATAGTAAACTAGAAGATATATTAAAATACTCAATAATAAACTGCTAAGGCAGCTCTCAAAATAATTCTTATCAGTATGCAAAAACTAAAATATAATTATCTTAAACAGGCATGAAAATACTGCAGGCAGGCATTTATAAGTTAAGCTTCAAGAGAGAAGGGGAATTTCTCCTGAAACTCATACTCAACGAGCAAACGTTCATTCCATAGATCACAATTCAAGGATACAGGCCACATTAGAACTTGACCAACAAGTTTCCCCAATGGCTTACCCTGACTTTTCAGGAGGAAGGCTTCCAGATGTTAAAACTCGTTCAAACAAAACCCGAGTATTATTGTCCTCTAGGATAATACAAGAGTTTTTAAATATTAAATCAGTTTTGCAGTTCAACAGTGTATGTGCACATGCATTATCTTTTTTAATACTCACAAAAACCCCATGCAGAAAGGAAACTATTATCATACCCAATTTTTATAGATGAGGAAACTTAAGGTTCAGAAAACTTAGGTGAGTGGATCTGGCTCACTGTTACTGAGGAGGAGAGTTATAACTAGAAGCCAGGTCTTTTTACCCGCAGTTTCAGTCCTCTTTAGTATACTGCAGTTGCAATGTAAAACTATAACACTGTGATATCTGAGTCCAGCATCCTCTTTGCCATTTTTAAAAAAAATATTTTATTTATTTTTAGAGAGGGGAAGGGAGGGAGAAAGAGAGGGAGAGAAACATCAATGTGTGGTTGCCTCTCAAGCGCCCCCTACTGGGGACCTGGCCTGCAATCTAGGTATGTGCCCTGACTGGGAATCGAATAAGGGACCCTTTGGTTTGCAGTCTGGGACTCAATCCCCTGAGCTAAACCAGCCAGGGCCCTATTTGCCTTTTAAAAATAATGAAAATTATATATCCACCTGACATTAGAAGTGTCTGACTATTGATATTTTTTAAATACATTGTGAAGGATGGCAAGCTCGAATTTAGATACACTTGAGTTTATTTTGTAACACCAGGATGACACTATATTTAAGTTTAAATTCTTGTATTGGTACAATAATATCTAGATGGGTAAATAAATATGCAAATGGAAAATGAATTAAGAATGGTCACCAGAGGAGCACTTGACATCTTGCTCGCAGGCATATGTCATCAGTCTGCCTCAAATAATCTCTATTTATAAAAATTCTAAACAAACAAAAAAGAATGGTCACTAGAAATGGATTAAAACTTAAGAGTCTTGGGAGGTCCTCTGTAGTTTGAAGTGGGAAAATGATACTTTTTACTAAACTCTAATGGATCTATTAATATTTAAGGATCCAATTCAATTGTTATTATATATTATATTTATTATATTACTAAATATTATATTTTAAATGGGTACATTTATGGTTCATAAATTATACCTAAATAAAGTTGTAAAAAAAATCCAGCAGAGCCCTGACCAGGTGGTTCAGTTGGCTGAAGCATCGTACAGTACACCAAAAGTGTGCAGGTCATTGCAGGTTCACTTCCCAGTCAGAGCACATACCAAGGTTGTGGGTTGTCAGGGAGTGTGCAAGAGGCAACCAATCAATGTCTTTCTCTCACATCGATGTATCTCCCTCTTTCTTTAAAATCAATAAATATATCCTTGGGTGAGGATTTTAAAAAAATCCAGCAGAATAGCTGGTTGTTATTGCTTCAGGGTAGTTATCAGTTTTACTATATGTCCACATGCAAAGTGAAACCAAGAGATTTAAAATGTTGTACTGAATGCCAGAGATGTAAAGTACAACATAGGAATATAATCAATAATACTGTAATAACTATATACTGGAAATATTGGAGGGATCACTTTGTAAAGTGTATGACTAACCACTATGTTGTAACTTAAAACTGATACAAAACAGTATTGAATGTAAACTCAATTTATATTCAAAAATAAAATATTTTTGGATAAAAATAATATGTATTGAGTGTGTTATGTATTCAACCAAAGAAGATGACACCATATCATGGCTTTCACCTTAAACTTAACATACTGTACTTTAAAAAATGGTATGTCAGTCTTGCATATTATTCTTTTTGCTGTGCTCCATGCTTTGCTCAAGGCACATTCTTTATCATTCCACATAACTTTTCACTGCTTGTTACATGGTTCTCTGCCTGGAATAATGCATTTTCTTATATTTTTATCTGGCAAACTATTGCTCATACATGATACAAGCCAAATATATAATTTAAATTTTCTGCTAGCCACATTTAAAAGAGTAAAAGCAGGTGAAATTAACTTTAATCTATTTCATTTAACCTAATATATCTAAATTATTATTTCAACATGTAATCTATTTGAAAAATTAAGATACTTTACATTGTTTCTCATATCTATTCTTTGAAGTCTGATATTTTGCCCGTGTACCATATTTCATTTTGGCCTAGCCACATTTCAAGTGCTCAGTACTCAGAACTTACATTATACTCTCCTCTCTGTGTTTCCTAAGTATTCAATATTTCATTCCCTGATCTATTATGGAATTTAGCACATTTTTCATCATTGCCACTCTACCAAAAGTAGTTAACATTTACATATAATATGCTTACCATATTCCATAGGTAAGTCAAACACTTGCAAACCCCATATGATCCTCTCAATGACCTTATGAAAAGTACTCTTACTATGACTGTTCTGCAGGTGAGAAATCTGAAACATGTTTATACACCTAACCCCAGAACTCATGCTGCAGTTAAGGACCAGCTGATGGTATAATTATATTTACACATCTGACTCCCCCATGAGAATGCTCCGAGGGGAAGAATGGGGTCCCAGTCACCTGTATATTTTCAGACCCTAGTAACCAGAAGGTACTGAATAAATGATGGACAGATAGGTGGATGGATGAATGAATGATGGACTATCTAAAAGACAAAAATGCTGACATCAGATGTCGCTGTCCATTTTATAACAGCAAATATTGTACATACTAGTAACTATTCTAAAAAAGCAAAAAAATTTAAATTGGTGAGGAAGATTAATTTCATATTGGAAAAAAGATTTTTAATTAAATGCTCTACTGTCTCACTTTTGAAGAGTTAAGTCCTCTTCCAGGGTGTAGAATCACTAAGCTGAAATACAAAATCATATTTAACTTTTATTCTTTTCTACTATTTAGGTATATAAAATGCTATGTATTTTCTGAAACTATAATTTCATTGATATATACCTATGATATCTAGTTATGTAATAATTTATATAGCATATAATTGTACATTGCTTTCGTAATCAATTTTAATGAGATAATTTTAGTCAAAAAATGACACATCCTTGACTGTGGGTAACTGGACTAAATGAGGTACATACACGTACGTAAAAATTTCCTAGTTCAGTGCCTGGTATAAGGTAGGAACACAACAGAGGATGGCTATTATTATTATTATTATTATTATAGAATGGGGAAATAAAACTTAAGATGTTAAATAAACATTATGTTTGTTTTTTGAAATTGCTTACTCAGTAGCCTCAAAGCATTTTACCTTACTACTTGAGCATCTTCAAGTTTTGGAGGCCAGAGTTTTTGTTCGTTTGCTTTTGTCTGTCCTGTCCTCTCATCCTCCACCCCAGACTGGGCACAAGAGATGATCTGCCCAGAGTCATCACAGATAGGTATCAACAACTCTTGTGTCTCCCAACTCTAAATTTGTGGTTTTATCCTACTATTGATGGGACTTTCTGATGATGCAACAAAGACCATTCTTTATACAGAGTCAAAGGCATCTACTATTTCCCGATGAATATAAAGTTGTGGTTGACAGGCCACAAATATTTCTTGAGTGCCTATCAAGTACCCGATTCTGGTGTGAAGATCTAATTATAACACATTCATAAAGGAAAAGATCCAACAACATAATTTCAGAGAACGACACTGATGACTTAATATTAAGTAATCATTATAGACCTAGAATCTACTTACCATTGAGGTGAGAAAGATAGTCAATATAGGCTAGAACATATTCTGGAATGTCTCCATACTTCTTTAGCCCCAGCTCAAATATCTTAAAGGCAACAGATTTGTCCTAGGAGTAAAGAAAAGAAAGTACTTATTTCCATAAAACAACAGACAAGATACTCAAAAGGATATTAAAACTATAATACCTAAACATGACGAGGTACAATAAGATTAAAATGGAAATTAAAATCATATTAAGTAAAAATTGCTGAGCTAGAAACCACTCAAGGGGGTTTAGATTCAGAAATATGCAGTTTAATAAGGCAGAAATTTGCAGGCAGTGGGGGTTTGAATTAATGCTCCATACAATTGTACACAGATACACTTAGACTTCCTTTATGCCATGAGCAGTTAAAACTTAATGACAGAAACTAGGAATACCTTTCTTTTAATTAATGTACCTCAGATAAAGGAAATTATTTTCTATTCTAGTGCAGCTCTTACCTTACTACAGTAATACTCCATGAGCGCTGCAGTTACATAGACATGATGGCGGGTCCTGGTATCTTCTCTCGCTTTTTTAAATATCATTCTTCCAGATTTGATACCTTCTGCCCTTCTTGCAAATTTCATGTACTGGATATACACCTATGCAAAAACAAGTATTCGTTTTCTATCCGTTAGGTAGAATGGGATCCATGTAGCATCCAAAACAGATTTACCTTATTCCAATACTAATATGTTTTTCTGTATAAGAAAGGAATCACAAATACCCAAGAAATCAGAAACTAAATTACAGATATTGCACTATCTAAATCCACAAGCCAATTTGTTCTAGTATTAATATTATTATTATGATTATTATTATTTTAATCCTTACCAGAGGATATGTTTATTGATTTTAGAGAGAGAGGAAGCCGGAGGGGGAGGGGAGAGGAAGGGGAAGAGAAAGAGAGAGGAGGAGGGAGGGAGAGGGGGAGAGAGAGAGAGAGAGAGAGAGAGAGAGAGAAAACAGTGATGTGAGAGTAATATCCATTGGCTGGCTTCCAGAACATGCCCACGCCCACCCCCGCCGAGGATGAACCCACAACCTAGGCATGTGCCCTGACCAGGAATCAAACCTGCGATCTTTCAGTTTACAGGACAGAGCTCCAACATTAGTTGAGCCACTCTAACCGGGTCCTTATTTGCCCAGTTTTCAAGACATCAAACTGTTACCCAGTGTTGACAGATGAGTGCTTAAATGAATGAACTATGAGTTCCTTGAGAAAAGAAAATTTATCTAATTTGTCATTATACTACTGGAATATAGCACACAGTGCATAGTACAGAGCAGTTTGCTAAATGAATTTAAAAATTATTATTAAGCCCTGGCCATGTAGATGAGTTGGTTAGAGCATCATCTGAATATGCCAAGGTTTCCGGTTCGATCCCCAGTCAGGTCACATGCAAAAACCAACCTATGAATGCATAAATGAGTGGAACAATAAATCAGTCTCTTTCTCTTCCCCCCTCACTGCACCTTCCTGTTCCTCTCTAAAATCAATAAATAAAATTTTTTGAAAAATGATTATTAAATGCCAACAATTAGAGCAGTGGAATGCCAATATAAACAAACAAAACATCAGTATAGCTGTAGCTGACTTGAGGCAGAGGGTCTAGAGCCCGATGCATTGGCTGTTCCCCCTTCCCTCCCACTGAAAGAGCTCCATTGCACTATTACAGAAACTCAGAGCTTTGAAAACCATTATTATAGAGCAGAATTCAGGACAAAGTGAGTTTCTGTCCAATCCCTTCTCAGGATGTTAGTTTCTCCTTCCTCCATTTTTAAAAAAGAAATATTTATTATAAAGCAATTATGTGGCATAAATGGCTTCAAATCATGATCACAAAGAAGGTATTAGATAGAGAAAGACCCACTGTGGCTGTTTCATATTGCTGCCTTAAAAAAAGAAAACTGAGCAGAGAACAGATCAGTGATTGCCAGGGATTGGGAAAGTAGAAGGGTTGACTATGAAGGGTCACATGAGGAAATTTTGGGAAGTGATTGAAGTGTTTTATATCTTCTTATGATGGCAGTCCAATGACTCGATGATATTGGTCATTGGTCAATTACTGACCAAGATTCATAGGATTACACAATAAAAACAGTGAACTTTATTGTACGTAAATACGTTTTCCTTGTTTGTTTAAGCAGACTGCAAGTGGGAAAGAGATTTGTAACGTTACTCACCAAGGTGGGATCAATATCCTCAATTGCCAGAAGTCTGTTATATATACTGTGAACTTTCTCATACTTCATGCGACTCTAAGGTGGCAGAGAAGAATGGGTATAAATATGTGCTCTAAACAAGCAGGATGTGAGCTCTGAGGAGTCCAGAGGCTGCACCCCACAATGGCACCTGCTTTGGGTATAAATATATAATGAGCTGAGGGCTAGTAAGTATTCATTTTGCATCATCTTTATCTACCAAAGCAATATTCTTAGGAAAGAGGCAGCCAGGAAAAAACAATCTAGTCCTACAGTAAAAAATCCAGTTATAAGAAAGTTGTAATTATTTTTACTCACCTCTTCATAATCCGCATATGCAAAATAAAGGAGCATATTCTTCTTTAATAAAGTGCTTATGGCTCTTTCATATATATTAGCAGCTTCGTCACTAAATAATTTGGCATTATTCATATCCTAGAAGGAAAAAAAAAGAAAAGCTCACGCTCCATAATTTTCATATAGCTTAAGGAGAATAAAATACACACTCATTATGTATGTACATTCAGACACATATGCACTTCTGGATTTTAAAAATATTCCAAAGACTTATTCCATTATTTTAATAGAAGAACATAAAGTACTCTAAATGATTCATCACTATACTACCTTTAAAAAGCTACTATATTTAAATTCTAAGGAAGTCCAATCATATAAGAGTGTTACTAAAATTCATACTGACATAAAGTTATTAACATTCACTCTTTTTAAAAAAAATTTATTTATTTATTTTGAGAGAGAGGATGAGGGAGAGGAGAGAAATATCAGTGTGTGGTTGCTCGCGTGCGCCCCCTACTGGGGACCTGGCCCGCAACCCAGGCACGTGCCCTGACTAGGAAATGGACCTGCAGCCCTTTGGTTTGCAGGCTGGCACTCAATCCACTGAGCCACACCAGACAGGGCCAACATTCACTCTTTATTACCAAAATTCAGTGTTACATTTTTAGCAAATTACTGTTACACCAAAACCATGAAAAGACCAAGAGGGACTAAAGGGGATACTCACTCCCTTCTCGGCCAGCAGTTTACTTGACTGCTCAAGATACTGGGCGGCTTCATACCAAATGTCAGGGTGATGGCCCAGCACGAGCAGGCACTGTTCATAAGCAAACATAACTAAGGAAAGACAGTTACAACACTCAATTAAAATAAATATTATTTACAAAACTATCAATACAGGCATCATCATTAAATTATTAAGCTAAGATAGGGCACTCAATAATGAGTCATAATTAGAAATAAAAAGCTTTAGTGATTTCTGGCACCATCATCCTCCCAAGACCCATCTATCCATCCATCATTCATTAAGTTAATATTTATTGAGCACCAACTATATGCTAGGAATGTGAAAGACACCATGATTACACCAGTGAGTAAGACTTCCTATACTCAAGAAGTATGCAGTATATTGAAAAAAACAAAACAAAACAAAACATTGAGAGCAATCATAAAAAGAGTGAAGTATTGTGATGAGGAAAGTACAGGGTACTCTTGAAACTTACAGCTGCAGCATTTAACATAGTTTAGGGACTCAAGAAAGGCTTCACTAAGGAACTGACATCTAAAGCGAAACCTGAAGAAGGGATAGAAGCTGGTCAGATGACACAGCATGCAGAAACCAAGAATGTCAGGAGTAGGTACAAAAACGGTGTAGGCAAAAACAAAACAAAACAAAACAAAATCCAGTATTTCAAAGGCATAAGGGTAAGAGAGCAATGCAAGAGTAAGGAATTTTTGAAAGTTCCAAATTCTAGTTCTGGCAATGGCAGAGTAGTTTGTATTGGATTGACTCTCCTAGAAATAAAATTCATAAGCTGAAAAACACAGAAGCAACTATTTAAAGGCACTGGACAATGGCCAAAACAACAGAAACCAGAGAAGACTGAGCTACTAAAAACTCAGAACCACACTGGGTGAGAGCCGTATTCAATATGGCGCTCCCCTCAAGGGCGTGTCCCTGTGTGTCAACTCAGGGACAGCTAGGACTCAAGTCAAATGCTGAGGTCTTACTGGCTTGAGATGTGTACCACTGAGTTCTGAGCTATGAGAGCAGCTGAAAACTAGGGGAGAAATTCCCCAGAAGAGACAGCCACAGATGGTGGAGCCTGAAAATCGGGGCATACATGCCCTCAAATCTTTAGCTGACCCCCAAAATATATATACACAAGAAAGAATACAAAGAGCCCAAGCAGAAGGCAAAGCTGGAAGGCTGAAAGAGCTGAACAGATATCTCAGCATGGAGACCAAGTTTGGAATTTGAGTCCCAGTAAGTTAGATGGTCTGGGTAAACACCTTGTACTTTCCATTATGTCTTAGGAGTAAAGACTATGTCCCAGAACTAAAAGATTGACCCTGAGATTTAGGGCACAACTAAAACAGACCTATCCAATCCACCACAAGGTCCAGGTGATCTGCCAGTAACTTAACTCCTTGCCAAAATAAAACTCAACATTCTTTAGAGGAACATAACAAAATCCAGCTTTGCAGTGATTCATTTGTACATATGTACAAAGTCCAAAAGAAAATGTGACCCATAGTCAAGAGAAAGGAAACCAACACCATGATGGTTCAGTTGTTGAAACTGGCCAACATTTTATAACTACTAGTATAAATATGTTCAAGGACATAAAGAAAGAGATGGTAATGAATACAGAATTGCAACAGAGAAAAGGAAACTATAAGATAGGAACTATAAAAAAATCCAAAAATTTCTAGAATGGAAATTATAAAACTGAAATGTAAAATATCTGAAGTGAAGAATTTACTGGACGGGCTAAACAGGACATTGGATATGATAAAATAAAGCTCAGTGAACATGGAGACAGACCTATAAAAATCACTGACGCTGAAGGCCATAAGAGAAAAAAGACGGGGGGTACAAAATAACCTCGGTGACCTATGGGATAATATCAAGTGGCCTAGCATATATGTAACTGGAGTCCCAGGAGGTCTAATCGTATTACCTCTTTTTGTTATAAGCGTCTGATCTTCTGTACGAAGAGGGTTACTCTTTTCCCACTGTATGTATTTCTTCCACATATCTACCTGCTGAGCTTCTTGAGGAGTATTCTGAGGAGGCACTGAGGGAGCATTGCGGTCCAAACCTTTCATTACTGTCTCATATTCCTAGACAACAAACATTTAGCATTCTGTGATGAGCATAGGCACAACTCACATATACAGATAAGTAGGACGGCGTTGATCAGTTTGGAATACTTTGCTAAAATGTCTATTTCTTCCAAATGGCACTTTGTTAATATAATCTAAAAACTTTAAGAGCAGGGAGAAAGATCACAGAGATTTACCTCCCCAAGAACAGGTTATCAGGACTGGGTGAAGAGAACACCCTCGGGCCCTCTCTACAGGTAATCTAGGAGGGCACCGTCCAGGACAGATCAACCTGACTGATGATCTAGTGGCATCATCACTGTCATCTGTGGAGAAACTACCCGTCTTTTTAAATTTCGGTAGTTTGTATTACCAGGCTATTTTCCCTAACTCTCATGGTGCCAATTAATGACAAGGTGTGGTCACAGGACAAAAGTCTGTCCCTGAGAGCTGTTATCGGACAACAGAGTGGGACAGTATTCAGATACATATGAGCAGACAGGAGGGAAGGATAAGAACATCTTCAATTCTAGTTGGAACCTTATCTCTATGACCTGATTCTATATTTGAAACATTTCTTCCAAACTTCATTTATTCTATTTTGCCCCTTTACAGGTCTGTAAAGAGGTATTTCATTTCAAATCTATCATTGGCTCAGATAATGTAATTGTCATTAAGACTGCTAATGACTGAAAATATTAATAATAATACCGGACAGGAAAAGTTCTTATGTAAACAATATATACATAATAATCATTAAAACAAGTGGCCTGGCAGAATTTTGTACCTTTGCTACGCGCCTAGCATTCATGTAATCTCTACTCCGATCTTCAATCATTTTTTTAGCTAAATGAATATTGATACCCTAAGAAAAAACAAAGGAAAACATATTAGTTTTAAATTAACTATATTTTAATATTAGCACAATGGTCAACTTATTCATTTACTGAACTGGGAATAAAATTTCCATATATCAGCAATTTCTAAAGTTAGGTAATGATTTCGTAAAACTCCATTAATTCCCCTACAATTCTAATATCAGTAACAAAGAAGGATGTACAGATTCATGTGGGTGAACAGCCATGTAGGGGGAAAAAAAGAAATAAAAAAATAAAGGAAAATAAATGCAGAGGTAGGGGGTAGACATGGACATTTTCATTGACGTCTAGGAGTTCTCACAGAGTAGATGGAGGATTCCTGCATCCCAAAACCCTTTCGGTGGGGTCGCTGATATCCAAACAATTTTCAAATAATACTAAGATGTTATTTGCCTCTATTACAAACACACAGTGGAGTTTTCAGAGGCTACATGACATCCAATACCATAACAGACTGGATTTAGAAGCTGATAAAATCTAGCTCTCTTTTATTTAGCTAGACATTAGGGAAATGTGCAAAAATACAAAACAATGCTATTCTTCTCCCTAAAATTTTTCTTGTTCTGGAAAATACAGTTTGTTTTAATGCTACTTATGTTAAAAGGTAAAGACTTTATTACTGTAAAATTTAAATGACTAAAAAAGTATTTAAAATGTCTCAGTTTTAACGTCAATATACTACATTTGACATATAACACCTATCTATATTAAAATTAAAAGTTCTTTGTGGTCTTCTATATTTTTAAAATCCCAAGACCAAAAATTTTGAGAACCGTTGTTGCTCATACCTATGAGGGAATGATTTCAATACTCTACATAGTTCTTCCAAATCACAGAACATATAAAGAACTTCTTTTAAAATTGACTTTGGAGAGAATGTGATGAAAGGGTGGGTGGAGAGAGAAACATTAATTTGTTGTTCCTCTTATTGATGCATTCATTGATTGATTCTTATGTGCCCTGACCCGGGATCAAAGCCACCACCCTGGCAGGTATTGGAATGATGCTCTAACCAACTGAACTACCCAGCCAGGGCTTATGAGGAACTTTCTTTTAGTGATGAAGCTTATTTGGCATTTGTGTTTACTTTGTAGCTCTAATGGTTAAAGGATATGCCAATGAGTCAAAAACCTTGGCTTGCAGCTCCATACCTCACAAGTGCAAGCCAACAACCATATCTGTGACCTGGTGAAAGAGGTGCATTGTAACTGATCATTACTACTGGAAAAAAATTCCTTTTTCACTTTTTAATCCTCACCTGAGGATTTTTTAAAATTGCTTTTAGAGAAAAAGGAAGGCAAAGAGACAGAGAGAAACATCAATGCAAGAGAGAAACATTGATTGGCTGCCTCCTTGTATGCAACCTGACCAGAGATAAAACTCTGTAATCCAGGTATGTACCCTGACTGGCAATCAAACCCACAACCTACTGGCATATGGGATGACGCTCCAACCAACTGATCAACCCAGCCAGGGCTGTTAAAACACTTTTGAAATTTCAATTTTTCCAGAATATCCTCTGAAAACAACTCATCAATAACATGACTCTCAAAACCTTGCAAAAACATTAAGAGTGTTCTTTCATTATAGTTAACATAAAGAGACAGGTGAGGCACTGATATCCAGGTACCTAAAACCAGAAGGCTAGAATCCACAAATCCACAATGCATGAAAATTAGACTGACATGGTTATAATAACTGCCCTGGCCTAATTTACCTCTTCATACTTGTTATAGTCCCTCCAGAGTTGTTCAATGTTGATCATTGGATTAACACAACCTCGTTGATAAACCCTTCGGACAGCTGTTATTCTCTGATTTTCTGCGTAAGACCCAACAGCCTCCCTGGTGTTGGATAAGAAAGGCCATCAATTAAACTATAGCTAAATCAACTGTGCACAGTGGGGAAAAAAAACTATAGAAATACTTACACGCCCTTCAAGAAATTGATGTAATCCACCCAAATCTAAAAAATAAAACAAAACGTTACTTTCTTCACATTCTCAAATTTATTAAGTGTACATATTCAAAAATGTTTAACTCTACCTGGTAAGACATAATTTCCATCCCAATTTTATCCAGTGCAAAGTCATATGCTTGAGCCATTTTTTCTCTGAAATAAATGTGAAAAACACGTTTTTAAAAATTGTTTATTAAAATGTATCTACAACAAAAACACAATCATAACTTCTGATCATATGATCAAAATAGTATTTGAACCTTTTGTGTATGTAAACAGAAATTTAAAGGCTTCTTTAGAAGTACATCAAGTTATTTTGTTTAGCTTAGCAATGACATTAATTTAACTTTGTTTCCTTTACCTACTGTTTGTGAGCTTATCAACAATGAGGCCCAGATTTTACTAATTTTTATATCTTTTAAATTGCCTAATCTTGTACATAGCAGAGTAAAATGTGGAAATATCTTTTGTAAGCATGTCAGTTACATCTGACGATCTATTAGCTCTGAAGTAAAATTTAGAGAAAAATATTTGCTTTTCAATAAAAGACAATAAAGGATAATGAGGAAAAGAAGACTGAATTCTCATTATAGACATAACTTGCCGGCATGTTACCCATAAAGATAACATTTAGGAAAGGCCCGTTACTTAGATTCAGTGAAAACAGATGGGTGCGTTAAAGTCAGAGCAGGGAGACCAACTAAACAACAGAACTGTCAGAAATGCCTTGGAATACGTAAGTAGCACACTGCATCATAACCTGCCAAGAGTGATGCTATGACAAGTAATAAGATGCTTTTTCTCACATTTGACAGCAAGCCCATCTCTTTCCCTGGAGTTAAGAGAAGTTGTGAGTTACTGTGGGAGTGGCTGTGTGCCTGGGAGACCACTTGTATTCTGAAGATCCTGACTTAACTTACTTGTAACTTGGTAGTTTGCCCTTGGTTTCTCGGACATATGAAAGGTAACACTTCCATAAATCAATGTGCAAAACCTTCATAAGGCATCTCTGAAATAGCTATAAGTACAAAAAAATATTATCAGAAACCATGGTTAAATTTCACAGGTACATGGGTGACATGGAATATTAAAAAACTCAGCCCCTTTCCTGTATTTATCTTCTTACAAATAAATAGTAAATAGCAATTCACCTTGTATTTCTTATTTTTAGATAATCAAAGCATTCTCATTACTTGTCAATAGAATATAATCAGTTTCCCTTTTCCAAAATTTTTACTAACATTTTATTTTTTAGAAAATATTTTATTTATTTTTACAGAGAGGGGACAAGAAGGAGAAAGAGTGGGAAAGAAACATCAATGTGTGGTTGCCTCTCATGTGTCCCCTACTGGGGACCTGGCCTGCAACCCAGGCATGTGCCCTGACTGGGAACTGAACAAGCAACCTTTTGCTTCACAGGTCCATGCTCAATCCACTGCGCTACACCAGCCAGGGCTTTACTAACATTTTAAAGCATAAAGAAAAGTTGAGTAAGTACAATCAACTCCTATATAATCACTACCTAGATCTAATAACTGTTAATATTTATTTTTTGTCATATATACAGTAAGTCTTAAGTTAAACTTCAGCATAAAAGTCAAAGTATATTTAATAGAACTCACCTTTTCAACCTTGTCATAATTTTTAGCTTTAATCTGAAGAGAAACAGAAAAATATCTGATTAACATCATTCTTTAGAGAGTATTAAGATATTCTCTCATTTTTTAAACTAATCCTGCAAATTCACCTCTATACTTTTCCTATTAATTCTACCTTTCAAAAACAAATAGTAGATATTTGAACCCAACATAGATATATGCATTGTAAATATGCCTTATGTAAATCAACCCTATATGAATAGATTTTCATGCACTCATGTTGAAATTTTGTGAATTTAAAATCTTGTAAAATAGTCAACAAGATGAATACAGATATACAAGGCATAGGACAGAAAAAAATCTTGCTAATTTTCACCATACATAAATTTTTTAATCACTCAGGCAAACTACTGTAGTCTAGGCACTGGGGATACCAGTGAACACAACATACACAGTCTGCCCATGTTCTCATAGAGCTTACAATTTTACAGGGAAAGTAAATGTCCAGGTAAGGTAAGTACAGGATGCTATGGGAACATTTAGGAGGAACATAAAACTCAGACTTGGGGAGCTGCAAAAGACTTCCTGGACAAAGTTCAGGTGTTAAGGATGAGGGGTTACACTGGTCAAGAAAGGGAAGAGTTATTCTCCATAGAAGAATAGTGTGTGCAAAGACCAAGGTTAAATATTATTAGATTTTATTCTCTTTTGTATTTCCATCAAATGGTAGGTAGGATTAGTTGCTCAACTGTGATATATCAGTCTGTTTCACCCTGATAAGTGAATAATTTGGTTGGTTAGAGAAATCTTGGCTCATGTTCCTTTTCTCTCAGTTGTATATATAAATTTCCCGTTTTGTGGCTTAAGATGCTACAGATGAGAACTCTGAAGCCTTTGAGCTTAATAGCTTTCTTTTTAAATTACTGCTTCTTCTTCCTTTTGTTCCATTTTCCTTTTAGAACTCCTTTTTTGAAAAATATTTTATTTATTTATTTTTAGAGAGAGGGGAAGGGAAGGAGAAAGAGTAGGAGAGAAACATCAATGTGTGGTTGCCCCTTACGTGTCCCCCACTGGAGACCCCAGCCTGCAACCCAGGCGTGTGCCCTGACTGGGAATCAAACTGGTGACCCTTTGCTTCACAGGCCCGTGCTCAATCCACTGAGCTACACCAGCTAGGGCTTTAGAACTCCTATTGTACACGTTAGATCTCCTTATTCTATCCTCAAAACTTATTTTTACCCATTCTTTGATTTTTTGCTCTAGGTTTAAACATATTTGTTCTACTTAATCCTCCAGAACACTAATTTAAGTCTCCAAGCAACTATCCTTCTCCACTTGACCTATTGCTGGAGTTGGTTAAACAATAACAGTTTCTGACTCCAGAGTTTTAATACTGTTCTTCCAATGTCACTGCATTCATATTATTTTACTCATTAGTGTCTGTCTCCTGCAGCAGCTCTACCTTGTTGAGGGCCTATCCCAACAGTTGCTGGATCACTAACTGTCCAATTATTTTTGCTATCTAGTCACCAAAGCTGTGTTGGAAATCTTAGGAGTGGTAATTGAGTCTTCCCTACCATGGCAGCTATGTAGCAAGTGCACAGAGCAAAGAGGCTGTTAGTAATCCTCTGACAAAAATCCAGAAAGAGAAAGCATTATGCTAAGAGAAATAAGCCAGGCGGTAGAAGACAAATACCATATGATCTCACCTTTAACAGGAACCTAAACAACAAAACAAACAAGCAAGCAAAATATAACCAAAAACATTGAAATAGAAAACAGGATGACAGTAACCAGAGGGGAGAGGGGAGGGAATTTCAGGGGGAAAAAGGAAGGGATTATAGGAACAAGTATAAAGGACACATGGACAAAAACTAAGGGGGTGGAAATGGGAGGGAGGTGGGGAGCACTGGGGGGTGGGTGGACTGGGATGGGAGTAAAAGACAGAAAACTGTACTTGAACAACAATTAAAATAAAATTTAAAAAATACTGTTAAAAAAAATCCAGAAAGAAATCTTTGCTCAAGAGTAGGGAAGGCTTAGCCTGCCTGATGTCCACATTCCTTGGGGGTAGAAAGACAGTTGAGGGGTTCTAACTATCTCTATAGGTCAGATTTTTAAGCCCTGCTTGCCCTAGGCTCTCCACCAGCCATCTTCTTTGAGACAGCCATAAAACCTGAGGTTGCCGTGCATCCAGCTGCTTGTCTCAGTAGAGATAAACTAATATGAAAGCAGGAGTGAAGTCAAGTCACCGGCTTCCAAATACAATGACAGATTATATACAGTTCTTACAATAGGCTAGGAACACTAACACTACTTAGTGGGAAAATTGACAAAGAATATGAATAGGTAATTCCCAGAAGAGAAAATGAAAATGGTTAAAAACAATAAGGCAACACAAACTTACAAAATGGGAAAAATCAAATAGATATTTTATACCCATCAGAATGGTAAAAGCTTAAAAGGGTATTAACACTACTGAAGCAATATGAGGAAAAGGGATTTCACACATTGCTGAAGGAAATATCAGTTGTTACGGCCTTTATGGAAAGCCATTGGCAAAAGCTATTCAAACAATAAAAATACACAATTTTTTCCCCAGCAATTCCATTCCTGGAATATACTCCATAGAAATAAAAGCACCAGGATATAAAGATGTTGTACAGAGTTATTAACTGCAAACTTTCCAGCAACAAAAACAGTTAACTAAGTAAATATTCACCACAGAAAAATGGTTTAATATATTATGGTACATTCACATCATGGAATATTAAATATCCATATGAAATGAATTAGGACAGTAACAGGTAGTTTGGGGGATTTTCCACAAGATTTTATTCAATAAAAATGTGTATAATATAATCAATTTTTGTAAAACAGGATAAAAATATATCTTATTTATATACATGTATGTCTATATGTGATTTTATGAGAATGGAGAAAATATAGAAAATACACCAAGTTGTTAATATAGTTATGGGCAGAGCTCTACATGTGTAGGAACAGAGGCAACAAAAAAAGATTGAAGATCGGTTATATGTTTTCACTTATTCATTTTGGTAAAAAATACATCTCTATATGTGTAATAAATGTAAATCAAAAGAATTTTATATTTCTTTCCTACACAAATTCATCCTACATCTTGGACTCATCAATTATTTGCTTTAATCAGCATTGGTTTCAATACATATGTGGAAAAAGACGCTTCTAATACAGGAAGAGTCTCTGCCCTTGAATACACATGGCCACGGACTCTCACTCATAAATTCACCAATATTCATTCTCTGGCAGCCCCTTTATAAGAGCCTACACTAGTAGCATTATCATAGCAGGTATAATCTCATTATTTTTAAATATCACTCCCTTTTTTAAAAATATCAACCTACTTTGGAGAAGCAGTGTGATAAAATAAAGACTCTGATCACCTTGTATCACCCAGTGAATCTCTCCCAGTATCAGTGTTCCTACTTATAAAGTGGGAAAAATAATAACTACTGTATATGATTTTCCAGAAATTAAAAAGCATCTAGACATCCCAGGTGCTCATAAATCATACCAATTAACAAAATTATGAATCAAAAGAGTATAAACTCTCCATTATGTCTTCTCTAAATAGAACTATGTAAACAAAGAAGCCAGAAAGACAAATGTTGTTATTATAATTGACCCCATTAGAGAAAAACAAAGGTTATGGTGTAGGTCACATTCAAGTTCCGTTATTGGTGAAACTGTACAAGAACAAGTGAACAGTCTTCCTTGGGTCATCCTACTACTGCACCATATTTCTTTAAAAGTTTATTTTTCTGGGTATTATTTCCTAGTATTTATATGAAAACAACTTACCTCTAAGTTAAATATTCTTAAATATATTTAGCATAGTTATGTACATTTGTACAGGGATCTACTTGATAACCAAAGCTTGGTTTAAATTTATATATATATATGTATATATATGTGTATGTATGTGTGTGTGTATATATGTGTGTATATATATATATATATAAACTTTGCCCTGCCTAGGTAGCTCACTTGGTTAGAGCATTGTCATCACTCACCATGGCTCTAGGTTCACTCCCCAATCAGGGCACATACAAGAAATCAACCAATGAATGTTTAAATAAATGGAAAAACACATGGATGTTTCTTCCTTCTTTCTAAAATTATAAGTAGAAAAAATTTTTAATTCTTGATACTGCTTTAAATTTCATTTTGACATCACAGATTCTTGAGTCTATCATTATCCAATCAAAAATGCCACCATTTAAAACCCTTTATATACATACAAATAATTTACAAAGCATACTGAAAACTTGCTCATATCCATTAAAAGTAATGTTATATAGCCCTGGCTGGTGTAGCTCAGTGCATTGAGCACAGGCCTGCAAACAAAAGGCCAGCGGTTTGATTCCCAGTCAGGGCACATACCTGGGTTGCAGGCCAGTTCCCAGCAGCAGATGCACAAGAGGCAACCATACACTGGTATTTCTCTCCCTCCCTCCTTCCCTTACCCTCTAAAGATAAATAAATAAAATATTTTTAAAAAAGAATGTTTATATAGTTATAAATGACACAGGCTCTTAAAAATTCTCGTTTCTGGTTTTCAAACGTTAATGTGCAATAATCTGAGGTAAATGTAGATTCTGTTTTATAACAGGAATCTTCCGAGTTACTCTAATGCAAAGATTTCTTTAAAATATTTTATTTATTTATTTTTAGAGAGAGGGGAAGGGCAGGAAAAAAAGTGGGAGAGAAACATCAATGTGTGGTTGTCTCTCATGTATCCCCCACCAGGGACCTGGCCTGCAACCCAGGCATGTGCCCTGACTGGGAATCAAACCAGTGACCCTCTGCTTCACAGGCCCATGTTTTAAAGGCCCTGCTTCACAGTCCCTTTGCTAATGCAATGTTTTTTTAAATGATTAGAAATATACCAAAATTTGAACCATTTATGTGGTAGTGTGATGGAATACTTATCTTTTCCAAGTTTCTATAATGAGGTAAATATTATTTTCATAATTACAAAAATCATTAAAAGATTAAGGACAACTTTTAATACTTATCCTTCTGATATATCTACTGCTAGACATAAAAATGTTATACACTTGTGATATTATTTTTTGATGAGTTATTTTAATTTTACCAAGATGTGAAAAGTTGCTTTTGAGGGAAAGGAATAAAATATTTTAAATTATCAAAATACTAATTGTTTTTATTTTATTAAAAGAGAAAAATAATTAGAAGATCAAGACTAAATTATTTTCAATTTGATTAAATTAAATGAGTGGTTATTGGGGAAGAATATAACAAGTATGACACTAAATAAACACAACCTAACCTGATACTTTAAAAAATTTTTCTATTTTATTGATTTTAGAGAGAGAGGGAGAAGAAAAATATTAACTTGCTGCTCCACCCACTCATGTATTCATTTGTTAATTCTTGTAAGTGCCCTGACTGGAGACTGAACCCACAACGTTGGTGCTTTGGGCCAGTGCTCTAAACAACTGAGCTAACTGGCCAGGGCCTATTCCTGATACTTTTAAACAACTTTATAATTCCAGTTCTTTGTTAATTTCCAAAGTATTTCACAAGCATTAACTGAACAATAATTATCTTTTAGAACTAAAATCAATTTTCTGAGAAATTATTGAAACTAATGATTACTTAAAACACATTATTTAATTTTGCAAAATGTAAACCTTATCAGAACAAATGTCTAATAAATCTTTGACTAACAGGGTAACATCCATTTTTGACCAGGTCAGATTAGCTGTGCCTTTTACCTGGAACATTTTTATACAATCTAAAGAAGCCACAGCATTTAATTGTTCAAAAATAAGTTAGTTTTCCCTTCCCCTGACCAGTATTGCTCAGCTGGCTGGATGACGTCTCACAAAGGGAAAGGTTGCTGGTTCCATTCCTGGTCAGGACACATGCCTGGGTTATAGTGACTAGTTCAGTCCCCAGTCTGGGGCACGTGTGAGAGACAACTAATCAATGTTTCTCTTTTTCTCTCCCTTTCTCTCTCTCTAAAAATAAATAAATAAAATCTTTAAAAAGCAAATTAGTTTTCCCTAAATAGTATTAGGAATGTTTTTTATATTTCATCAAACATTTTATAAAATGTTGATGAAAATGCCTAGAAAAATAACATTTTTCTTAACAGAGAAATCTTTACATGTAAACAGCATTTTACCTGATTACCTCAAAATCAATTTTTTCTTATACCTTGGGGGGGAAAATTCCATAATGTCAGTACTTTTTTTAAAGTTATTTTTAGAATTACCAATTGTAGGACTTCCGGCCAAGATGGAGGCATAGGTGGAAACACTGTACCTCCTCCCACAACCAAGATTAAGGACAACAAATATTTACAAACAATAACACAACCAGAACATAGAAAATTGAATTACGAAGTCCAACAACTATTCAACCAGACCAGTAAGAGAGGCGGAGTCAGCAGACAGGGAGAGGAAATGCGGCAGGAAAACATAGTGGCTGCCAGACCTGGGAGCCCCAGGAGTGTAGGTGGTGCGGAGCTTGCAGACCCCAGACGCAGGGAGGAGATGAGCAGAGCACAAAGGGCACACAGGGCAGTTGGCCGACCGCAGACACACATTCACACGCAGATAAACTAGGCAAGAGCCAGCAGTGAGATGGACCACACAGCCCAGGGCCCCAGAGACGGGAAATAAAACCTAAAAACACCGATTGAAAAGGTGCCAGGAGAGGCTCCCAGCCTCACAGGAGAGGTCGTTGGGGAGACTTGCAGGGTCCTGGAGCATACATAGGCCCGCCCACCTGGGAACCAGCCCCAGGGGGGCCCAGTTTGCGTGTGGGAGGTAGCAGAGGGGACACAAATCCCAGAAAGCACTGAACAGGCGACATTATTCCCTCTCTGACCCCACCCCCACAGACAGCACCACAACCCTGCAACCAGACTGCCCAGCCCTGGTAAACACCTAAGGCTCCGCTACCCGTACGTAACGGGCACCACCTGAACAAAAATGACTCAAACAGAAGAAAAGCTCAAAGCCCCAGAGCCAATACTTTTAAGAGACCAAGAGATAGCCAACTTATCGGATGCACAGTTCAAAACACTGGTGATCGGGATGCTCACAGAATTGGTTGATTTTGGTCACAAATTAGATGAACAAA